>JABWIB010000224.1:114610-135782 GCA_016617825.1 Platyplectrum ornatum | reverse complement strand
CTCATTAAATGCATGTTTTGTGAGTACACATGTAACAGATTTCTGCTGTGAGGGTCATTTATCTGTTGATTGGAAAGATTATCTTTCTGGTGTATGGCCAGCTTAAGACGATTCCTCAAGCCATGCTGCTTTTAATCCATTTAACATGAACAAATTATAAATCCTGTTGTATAGGAATTCAAAACATGCCTGTATAGTCTTATGACATAGAGCAGTACATATGCTTTGGATCATAATAATGGTTCCTATGCTTCTAACTCAATGTACAGTAATTCACCGAGCTGTTCCTGCTATACACAGGGCTGTGCTGCCATCTATCATTATGCCCGGGGTTGCCTGGGAGCAATCTTTTTTGGTTTTGTTGTTTTGGGTTTTTTTTTTTGCTTTGTTTTTAACAGTTCATCAGACCCTTACCATATAAATAAATTATTTTCTGTATATCAAAGTTAATGTACTAAGCTAGCACTATTTAAAATCACTAGATGTACAGCATGAGAACATTGCGGACAACTAAAAAGCCCAGGAGGGGGTACTGCTGTGGCCTTATACTGACCATGACATTTTGTTTCCTTTCTAGGATAGCCCAATAAATTATAATCATAGGGCCAGATTCAGATTTACACTCTCATGGGTAAAACCATGGTGAATTGCAGGGGGGGGGAGTAAAATGAATGTCAGTGTTTGCATGCAGGGAGAATACTTTACTGTTGCAGGTTGCACACAGATACTGACCAGTGTTACTGTTACACTGTTATTACATTTGTGCTGGAAACATCATCTCTCACCTGTAATACTGATTGCAACTAATTCAACTTTCCTTCCCTGCAATTCAACGTGGTTTTGCACATGAGAGTGTAAGTCATGAGTGTAAAGCTGGCCATACACTATGCAATAAATCATTCCAATCAAACAATTTTTCAAAATCGGCCAATAAATCGTTTAGTGTACTGTATGGGAGCGATTTTTTTCAAAGATTTTTTTGATCTTTTGGTCTGCATCTTAAATCGTTGGATTGGTTAAAAATCCTTCAGTGTGTGGGCACTTCCAATAATCCTGGCCTATTAATGTCATTATGAACCACTTTAGAAGCATTGTGCAAACAATTTTTTGGAAAGAAAAGTGGAGTTACTATTTTGAAAAAATCTTTTTGTACTGTACAATTATTGTACTGTGTATGGCTGTTTCCAATGAATTATTTTTTCTTTAAATTAGATTTTTTTCATAGTGTATGGCCAGCTTACGTCATGAGAGTGTAAATCTGAATCTGGCCCATAGATTCCAGTATACAGTAAATATAAGTAATACATTTGTCACATACTTAAAAAAAATGAAGAAAAGTCTTATGCGATAAGAAGTTCTCAGTTGCAAAGAACATTCCACATAATTAATAGCACATCATTTAAAGTAATTAGAGTCATTGCAAGTTGTTAGTCATAATACTGGGTAATGTCCTAATTGTTTTCCTATGTTATAATTAAAATATCATGGAGGTAAATGGCCTTAATATTCTTTTTGTAATTAAATAATATGGTCATATTAAAATAACATACAGTATATGGCAATGCATTGCTGTGAAACATTTAAACTGATATACTAAGTCATGAGTAGTAATTATATACATCTACCTTACCTATGCATTTCTCTTTAGGCATCATTGAAACACTAGATCAGGTTCAGACTGCGAACACTTACATTCATTTTACTTCCCCTACAATTCAACATGGTTTTACCCACTCTTGAATAAGTTGTAAGTCAATAGTATGTAAAGTCTGCATCTGGTCCAGTGAATGCATCATAACATACTTTTATGTGATAACAATAGCCACAAGGGGGTGCTCTAATCTTAAGTCTCTTGAATGAAGTAGCTTTCTTGATTTTTAATGATGCCATTGTTAGTTTCAGAGCAAATTGACTATAATTTTAGACATCTTTTGAATAGTGACATTGATATGTTCAAATCTGATGGTCAAATTTAAGATTACAATAACTTCATTTAACATTTATGGTTGGCTGCATTACTTATTTTATACTAATAAATTGAAAAGTATCGGAATCAATAGTTATCACTTAGACAAACACCAATCTGCATGAGATGGATCACTGGATCACTGGATCTATTACATGTTTAGGGTAACAAGATTCATATTCCCTTTATCAATCACATGTAGTCTCATAAATAAGGATATCTGTGAAATATGTAACTGTCAGAAAAACGAGATCTTGCTTAATTTTTAAACTGCAATTTAGACACATACAGAACATAAGTCCATCAGTCGGGTTGACCCAAGTAGACATTAGTAGGTTGGAAGTTTTTGGAATCAAGTTTACTTATGCATACAAATGGCATGTTTGAACTTGTAAACGCAGATAGAAAGTTTCATTGAATGAGTAATGGTAATAGTATAAAGAGGAAGGGAGTGGAACAAGATAAATCCTTAAGGTGGGTGAGGGAACAGTTAATCAGTCAGAGGTGTGTGTGTGTGTATCTAGAATTAGCGTTTACTGATATGTTCCAACCCTGAACAAACAGAATGTCTAACATTACATGAACGTGAAATTTGCCCTTAAGTGTAGAATTCCCACTTGTAGCTCCACCCTGTGATACATGTGATATATAACACACACACTGACTGCAGCAGTAACACAGTATCCTCTATGTGGGGAGCTTTGTATTTCGTCTAGAGATGGCACTGTTCCTACCTGTCAGTATCTATATACTGCTATTAGGGAGAACATTGAACCAGAGAGTCACATCTCTGCCAAAGTGTTGTCCAGCACAGAGCGAAGTCTAGTGATATATCTATCTATCACTCTTAGCAAGTTACTTTCAAACTCTGTGTCCCTGAGCCAGAGGATGTAACTGAGAGCCTCCCAGTCTCTCTGCTGGAATGATGTCTTCACACGTCACTTGCTTCTCTCTCAGGACTGAGCGCCCCAAGCGTTATTTTTAGGTATTGTAGATTTTCCCAATAAGTCCACATTGACTGATGGTCTGGAAATACAAATTCCTTTACTGCGTAATCCAAGTAATATTCTACCAATTAAATGAGCAACCTTTTTCAGTAAGACTGATCTTACAGGAGCATATCTGTGAAGGTGTCCTCAGGCATTTAAAATTCACACATCTCCCGCATTGTGACAAATGCCTCTCCATTCATTTTTTCACTTAATCAGCTGAACAGATTTCCTATGTTGGCAATTTTTGTCTCTTTCTTTCCTCAGTATTGGGATTAGGGCTGTAATAACAACATTACAATGCACATGTGCATCTACCCACTCAGTGACGGGAATAAAAATGAGAATGGTCAATAAAAATGAAACCTTTACATTCATCAACCATTTTGTCTCTTAGGGGCCGATTCAATCCTCTAGGCGCGAAGATTTTCTGCCTTACGCTGTTTGCGTAAGGCAGAAAATCTCGCGTTTTTTCGTTCGCACCTCATAGAGGTGCGAACAAAACTCCGCGAGATTTCACTCCCGTAATAGACGGGAAAAAGCGCACTTCGCGTTTTTTCCCGTCTTCGCGCGGGATTGAATCGGCCCCTTAATCACACTGTTGTCTTTCATCATCACAATTTTGTCCCTATATCATCTGTGCTCTCTCCTTGTGTGTGTGTGTGTGTGTGTGTGTGTGTCTTGTTATCCAATTCTCATTCCTTTACTTATTTATATAACAGAGACTTAAAGTAGGTGCTGCAATAACCTTAGGTCCTACCAATGTTTTTGTGAACTGCGGCTACATACTATGACACAAAAACACTGCCTGATAATAGGCTATGACCAGTGGTGGGATTCAAATAAACTAACAACAGGTTCTATGTCCCATGGCTCCACTTAAGCCCTACCCTTATCGGGCCAAAATCCATGATGTATCCCCCTGCATTGTCCATGGTGTATCCCCCTGCATTGTCCATGGTGTTTCCCCCTGTACTGTCCATGGTGTGTCACCTTGTATTGTTCATGGTGTATCCCCCTATATTATCCCCCTGTATTGGTTTTCATTAAACCAAGCCCACACATCTCTACCCATTAACAAGCAGTTGTAAGAACAGAAAACTATATTAGGTATTGGTTCTGCAGAACCTGTGAGAACAGGCTGAATCCCACCATAGGCTATGACCCCTTGCTGTTTGGCATCTGGGACCACTCATTTCTTAGCAAATCAACACTACATAGACTACCCTGATGCCCTTAAAACTGTGGCACCTTGGGCAAATATTAAGGTGGGCCTGATTAGAGTTTCTTGTCTACCTCCTTGTAGAGAGGTAAAAGTTACAATCAGTAGCCTTTATACTTAAACAATAAACTGGGTACATAGTAACAAACATACAATGTCCCCCTAATTTTAAAGTTACAATTTTGACAGGAGAGTTGTACCCAAGTATCCAAATACTTTACCTAAACATCTCAATCCAAATTTTGCCATAAAGCTGGGTACACAAGTCCCTATGAGCAGTGCCAATTTATATACCCACACTGACCCCATTTATCAGCAGATCTGTGATTTTCACCTCTCTCTATTGTTCCATAGTTATTTTGTCAAAGGAAACTTATACAATCAAATCAAATGATGTGCGGTACTGTGGGATGAGACTACAGATTAGACAATTATATGATGCTGAGAAATTACTATTATGATATTGTTCTAAACACACATCAGTATGATACTAGTAAAATCCTGTAGTGTGCACTCAGCGATACATCGTTTATTATGACAGGGAAATGGCAGGTGTGTTCATTATACTTCACATACTGCAGAAACAACAACTGGATATCCCTGGGATACTGAGATATTGCACAGTTGCAGTTCATTTGTTTTCAACTGTTATGGCCTGTGGATCCCGTCTGGCATATCCTGGTATAACCTTCCTAGGCCCCTTGGCACCCTTCTCCTCTGCAAAAATAGGGACAGTTGAGAGGTTTATGCAGGGGAGGTATAGATAGACTATGGCTCCTTAGCAATGCAAGGTGCAATTCTGGATGGACAGGAGGCTTGTGCAGCTGATGGTTGTTCTGCTTGTTCCAGGTGTCTGGGGTTTAGACACCTGGTTGATGGTCCTCCATAGGTCCAGGATGGGCGGCTGTCGAGGACCACTTCACCTCTGGGCCCCACAGTACCCACTATATTTGCGTCGTATACATATACATACATACACATACATACACATACATATGTATTCTATTGATCTATGTTGAGTTATTTTAATTTGTGCTGCGAATAGTAATATTGGTGATGTAAATGACTGGCTTTTACAGTTGACTGTAGATGGACTGGTAATTTACCAAATGATATGACGTAATAAATATACTGCAATCAATACCTGAGTGGGCAGGACCAACATATACCAGGTGTGTAATCTTTTTAGGATCTATTATACGTTACATACTTCATTGATGATTGTCTCTTACAGCCTATGACAAGTCTCTGCTGTCAGTAGTAGATACCTCTTCTTAAGGTGGCAATTCACGGGTCGAATTTTCAATATATGCAAATATATTCATTTATCCTGACACTTCTCATTTTCATGGTATTATTACATGTTTAACCAGTTAACATGAGGCCTCTCTTGCATGAGTACTTTATGAATCCGACTTCCCTATTATTCTCCACCTTGGAACCATTGAGGTAAGAAATCACTTCAGTGCCTCTTAGTGCACAACTTCATTATTGTGAGTTAACAGAAATACAGTTGTTGATTAAAGCATGTTGGGAAGACATGTTGTGTTTTGAAGGACAAACCTTCAATTAAAATGAAAGGAATGAAGTGAACATGCTAAAGAACAACGGCTTTGTGTGCTTTACCCTGTGCGTGTATTGCTAATGAAATGTTCACTGCTATTGGCTCAAGGTTTATTGCTAAATATTTAAAATGCCGTTATTAAGTAACTTGGAAGTTATTATTCTACTCTGTTAGGTGATTTTATTAGTACGGGCAATTTTTTAAATAGTAATACTGTGCAGTAATAGCCTGCTGTTCAATTTGTATGAAAGAGTAGAAGATAAACACAAAGGACAATTTCACCTAAATACAGGAAGAGAAACACCCTTAATAAGTCACTGATTTGTGGTGCAGAATAGAATCAGCAGGGATGGAGCCTACACACATTGATTATCGATCCCTTCCCACTCCCCTCTGGTTTCTTATAAGAGAAATGTGTCTTTCAGAAGGAAGTATTTAGGGGACACAACTGTGACACAGTGAAGGCAGATAGTTAGGTGCATCCATTTCTTGGCATTTCTCCTCAAGAAACATGGATATTCATGTTGATTTCCCCTTCACACTGCTTGATTTGCTGCTTAACTACAGATCGGTCCTGAAACATTGTAAAGTAGGTAGACCCTCCATTGTAAAGTAGGTAGACCCTCCATTGTTAAGTAGGTAGACCCTCCAGCATAACACCTTTTTCTAGGATTGTCAGGGGTGATATCACGTCCGCCCATTCATAGAAATCGTATGGGGTTTACTGTCCAGGAGGTGAGGGGTTTTATGCAAATCATGGCTTTGCCCCACCTACTAAGGTACTGGGAGGGAGAAACTCAAAGTCAGCAACCCTGCTTTAATCTAACACAAACGACAGTAAGCGCAGCCTCAGATTGAATGACTGCCTAACATGTAAGAACAAATCCAGCCTGGAAGTCACTGTTAGGAAATTTAAGCTTCTGCTAATCCATCAATTTACTTGTCTTGTGACCTCTGCTCTATGCTGAGGATCACAGGATCACTTGCTGCTCCTCTCAGATAAGCAGCAGTTGAAATTGAGGTAATATATTATATATTTTGTCCTTTTTATTTTGACCACTGGGGCCTGCGAGGAGGTTTTTGGCCATGTAATTCTTTGCAAGCTTTCTTTATGTTACCGTTAAACTTTATTTGAATATATCAACTCCATTGATGGTGTGCTGCATTCTCACACCGATGTGCACAGATCATTAATTTAGATAAGGCGGTGTGTATTTTACATTAAATACATGCCTCTCTCTCACTAGCTCTCCCAACCATCCTGTGCAACCCACGCGTCAGAATAGGTGCGGATACAGTAACAGTATGGATGTTTGATTTAAGAGATTTAATAAAAAGCTGTATAGTCTACAGTATAAACATGTTATAAATGCACAGGAAAAATGCCCCAGCATCACTGCAGTTAACCAGTAAACGATTATGCTATTCTATCTGTAAAATAAAATGCAGAAACATCAGTTTACACATTCTTGTACAAGCATGTGAAGAAGCCCCCCGCCACGTCAAGGCTTTTCTGCTAAGGGGGTCCTAACTCTAAACAATGAGAGTCCCATAATAGGGTCACATGCAAGACTTCATACTTGGGTTGCACTTAGATTAACTCACAAACATACATTTATTTAATCTGAAAGCAATTAACAGATCAGTTGTTTTTGGACTATTAAAGGAAATTGGAACACAGGAAGAAGTCTAATAACGCAGGGGGATACGTAGGACATTACAGAAACAGATGATTACAGTAATGGGGAATATATATATATATATATATATATATATTTATCTTTAACTACAAGACATAGGGCTGATTTTGATGTGCTAATAGTTCTTAACTTCATTCCCCACCCTATGTTGGGAAAACCACTTCCCCCAAATGGAGGGGAATCCACCACCAGGAACATACCTTAAATCTTCAGCACTACTTTTGCTTAAATCCATGGTGGAGCGGAGATCTATCATCAACTTTTTTTTTATTGTTAGAGTATGCTACATGTTTACAAAAAGAAATAGATACATCTGATATTCTCTCACCTCCTTCACACTGGAGTGGATCCAGACTTCTTCGATAAGATAACAAGCGCTTTTTGCTACTGCACATGTGCTCACTACTCAATTCCATTCCGTAATGGAAAGCTTTCCCTCGCTGCACTGGAGTTAGGATTGCATGGCAATATGATCTTACAATTCCAATACAACTGCAAGGGCAGCAGAGCGGAGGTCTAAGAATATTGGACCAGATCCAGAGTTCAAAATAAAAGAGGAAAGCTTCACCTGGGAAAACCCATGATGAATTGTAAGGAAGGTAATATCTTCTGTTGGAAATAGAATTAGAAGTTTCTGAACACAAGTCTAAATAACAATGTAAAAGTAATGCTGGGCAGTATCTGTGTGCAAGAATGAAAAGCAAAGTATTCTCCCTGCATACAGGAGGCTATTCCACTACCCTTTCAGTAAAATAATTATTTCGCACATTTCCCCTGAACCTACCACCCTCCAGTTTATACGCATGCCCTCGCGTTCTACTACACCTCTTTCTTTGAAAAATGCCCCCCTCCTGCACCTGGTGACATCCCTTGATATATGTGAAAGCTGCTATCATATCACCCCTCTCTCTTCTCTGCTCCAAGCTGGACATATTTTGTAGCTCTAGTCTTTACTTTAATGTATTTATTGGTCATACATGTATACCGTGTATACCATTTTGTTTGCTCTTCTTTGCACTTTCCCTATCTCTCACCATGCTGGTGTTTATTTTGGTTATCCGTTATTATCCCAGTCATAACTTTGAATCTGACTTCAGGGGTAATAAGAAAGCATGTTGCTTTTTCATGCTGCTTTGCTTGTCATGGTAGAGCATTTTGTGGGGTTTTAAAGGGTTGGGAAGGCGGTCAGAACAGGCCCACCAGAGAACAGGAGAATCCTCCGGTGGGCCCCAAGACCTAGCATGATTTCTTTATAACTGAGGGCGGGCCCCAAGAATGATTTCCTCTGGTGGGCCCAAGGTATCCCAGTCCGGGTCAGAAAGTGGGTCACTGCTGTCTTGACCCATGGGTGCCATCTTTTATATAAATGAATATCAGGAATACTGTAATAGCTCTATCAAAGAGCTGCAAAATAGGGGTGTCCTGTACCACCAAAGGGGTGTGTTCATTGAATAGCTCCACCCATGGGTGTGTCTACTGCTGCCAGGAAAACTATTTCTTAAACAAAGTGACAGAACCGAAATGTAGTAATCATTAAGTTGTAAGTTGTAAAGATTGTGAATTGGAGATCTGCTAGTTTCTTTATCTTTTCAAATTTGGACCCAGTTTCTATCATCTATATTCAGCATCAGGGAGATTGTTCTACACTTCAGGGAGTCAGGGAGATCACCCACTCTTCAGGGAGTGTCCATGATATTCAGGAAGAGTTGGCATCTATGCTTTTACCCCAGAGAAGGGAAGTAGCTATGTATTGTAATATGTGTGAATATTGTTTATATTCTTTATAGTCGCTAAGTTTGGTTATGTATATCTGTTTCTTACACAAGGATTTACCATCTTGCCATTCATACATTTGAATTAGGCACACATGTCTTTTGAGTCTTAAATAGACCCCTAACTTCAGATAATTCTTTACATTAATGCCCCAAACAAGTTCCTATAATAAAACCCATGTCACGATTACTGAAACATAATTTGTAGCACTACAACTTTTGCTTACAACTTTGCTTTCTGTACAATCCTTATCAAATTGCACAGGATGAATTCTGTCACTTTCAGGTCAGTTTGTTCAACTAATCACATGATCCATTCCTGACTCTGCAAAACATAGATAAGTGCTTAGCTTCAGGGTGAAATGAGCACAAAAGTCCACAGCAGACCTGAATGACACATTTATAATAACGTAGCTGCTGTATCAACATCTGTGCATGCAGTTCTAGGAAAGCACCAGATCCTGCTCCATTGTCAAGCCATGAAAAAGAAAATCTACAGAAATAGCTCAAAAAGTAAAATATTTAGCAGACATTACATATTTCGATTAAGGTACTAATTTTGTTACATATTTGTTTGACTCCGAAATTGATTGGTGTGCTAGTCAGTAACACTACGGCATAGGTAAAAGAAACATATAGCTATTTTATAGCCATACTATGTATATTTAATGACATGCCAAAGCTAAGGAAAGGCTTCCTTTGCTGCACTGTGTCCTGGAAAACAATTTAGCACGTACAACAATGTATAATACAAGTATCTTACAAGCTCCCCCTCCTTATGAAAGTATGCAGACACTCCCATTAGAACCTTGATCTGGGCAACACCTCTGACATAGTCGCAGTCTGGATCTGGAAGGTACAGTATTACTCTAAGTTCTCTTCACCAAGTGACTGTTACATTTTTACCATTCTATATTCTACTTACTGGATATTACTGCAACAAGACATAATACATGCGATTATATTTCACAACATACTAATAACATAAATTATATAAGTTCAAATGGTAGTAGAAGAGAATAGTGTGTACCATGCATTGCATTATTGTTATTGTTTAAATGTATAATACAATATAATTGTCTATAAAAATCATTTGCACTATGCATTGCAAAGGAAAGGATCCAAGTATCCTATAGTTCTAGCTATCTGTAGCTATCCAGATGCACATGACCTCTTGTCTTGGATGTTCCATGTTAGAGGATGGAAGCTGCATTTAGTAATGTCTGCTCAGCAGTTCAATGTCAACCTCAGTTCCAGAGGTTGCTGACTTCTAATGTGGTTAATGCTTCATATGTGACTGGAGAGTTCTAGCCATATGATCACCATACATTTTGTATTCATAGATTATTCAGGAATAAAAATGAATATCTAGGGGTAAATGAAAAAGAAAATAAAACATATATGCAAGCCATATTAATTAATTAAATTTAATCATGGTAAATATTGTGGTTATATAATGTATTATATCTATTATATACAGCACATCAGGATTGATTGTTTTGTAATATGTTGGTAAATCGTTTTATGCGATAAAAGATCATGTGTTATTCTGTATTTTGTATGTATATGATCATAAAGAACACGTGACAAATTAATTTGGAATTTTTTTTATTTATTTATGTCTATTTTTTATCCTTAGGGATGAAATACATTTTCATTACTGCTACCATCAAAGTTAACCCAAAAAGAATTAAGGTTCTATTAGCATAGTTACCATTAGTTACCATTATCTAAAAAGGAATGAAGATTCCATTAGCATAGTTACCATTAGTTACCATTAAATAAAAAAAATGAAGGTTCCTATAGAATAGTTACCATGAGTAGGCTGCTTTTATCTTTGCACCTTTATAGCATCTAGCATGAAGGCCTTTTAGTGATGTGACTTGCTACAGCCTTAACATGTATATATAGTTGTAATGGCTTGGAAGGGGTTTCATTGAAACTGCTTTGTGTTCTTTTGCATATTTGACCTTCTATGGTTACATTTCCAGGGATGTGATAAAATTCAGGGTGGGTTAACATACATTTCTATTTGGTTGGCTCACATATATGTTGTTGCTAACAATTATGTCTTTTTCCTGTTCTTTTTAATTTAGTCTTTTAGAGAGATACTCTCAAGTCATGTACAGCGCATTTACAACCAAGATACATTATCATTGCTTTGTGTGTCTTTCAATGAGCCTTATTCTGAAGACAGCCTTTAACCAGTACCACCTTCATGTAGATTGCATTGAATTTTTGTAGTCTTGCTTTAATATTTCCTTCCTATTTATTGTGTGATTTACATGGAGGTCTGATGACTTATTATTAATATAGTGACAATGAAAATAGTAAAAGTAACTGCATTTTATGGAGTAACTATAGTAACTATTGTACGATTGCTAAGAGTCATAGAATAAAGAAGACCGGACACTTCTGATCTTAAAAACCAACAAACAGGAAAATGCAACTCAAAACCTAAACATTAACTATGTCTCTTCTATCAGCACAGACAATAATACAATCCATACAAAGGATGGATTCCCAAGATGAAACACCATTTCATATTGTCACTCCATTAAAGGAGAGTTTAGCTATGTCCAAGATTGCTGGGACCCAGGTCCTCATGAAACTGGATAATATCCAACCAATGGGCTCCTTCAAAATACGAGGTATAGGACACTTCTGTCAGAAGGTAAGCTGGCCTCACATGTTATTTGCTTGAATTACATTGTAGAATGATGTTTCAGACCGTTTTACATATTTTTATATCTTCACTCGGGACATGTTTGCTTACATCCCATTTGTACAGTAGTAAGTAGGATAGTCTCAATTTGAGGATTTTTTTGTCCACATTCCAGAACAATTTTCCATGTAAAAGTCATATGCACCATTAGCAGGTGTCTTAGCATTGAAAAAGTGCTNATGAAAGGGGAAGAGGACTGCATGTCCTTGTATGCATACCTAGGCCTAAATTTACTAAGCTGCAGGATTGGAAAAGTGGGGATATTGCCCATAACGACCAATCAGATTCTAGCTCTAATTTTACGTTACATAATGGAGAATGTGAGCTTGACTCTGATTGGTTGCTATGGACAACATCCCCACTAAGTTTAGGCTCTTTCTCATGACCATATGCACTGTGTTTCACCAGTTTTAAGTATTAACATGTGAGGTATTTTATACAGCGTTATCACATTTGACCACATGACCATTTTAGCATTGAAAGGATTGTATATCACATATACTCTATTTTGCAATGTGAGTATATAGTTTTCAGCATGAATGGAAGTATATGGGACTTACACAGTCACTGGGAAAAGAAATGAATATTGCTACATATTATATTTCTGCATTTTTTTCCTCTGCAGTTGGCAAAGAAGGGATGTAAGAAATTTGTCTGCTCCTCAGGTACCCCAATATGGTCTTTATGCTAAATAATTCTATTCATCTGTTCAGCAACCTAACTTAGCAGATCCATTTATTCTAATCATGTATGCATTATCAAACTCAACAATGTGCTGTTTCCCTCTTCTATCCCTGACAGGCGGGAACGCAGGACTGGCAGCGTCGTATGCCTGTAGTAAGCTGGGTCTGCCCGCCACTATTGTCGTTCCAGAATGCACTCCGGACAAGATCATACATAAACTGAGGGATCTGGGAGCAGAAGTGGTGGTGACAGGAAAGGTAATACCTGCATCCTCTGACGTTCAGATACCTTTCTTTTAAAGCATAGCAATATATGGCAGATCACCTACTATCAAATTAAATACAAGGCAAATGTTTAAAATAAAATGTGCAGTGTTTAATATTAAAGTCATTTTGATGGACTACTACTAAATAAATATGGATAGCTATTCAGTCCTAACTGCAAGCCACAGCCAACAAAGTAATGTCCTAGTAAAGTAATGTAAAGCTGGCCATACACTATAAGATAAATTGTTCCAATCAAAAGATTTTTTCAAAAGTGGGCAAAACCATGTTGAATTGCAGGGGAGGCAAATTTAATTAATTACAATCAGTATTACAGGTGAGAGATGATGTTTCCAGCCCAAGTCTAATAACAGTGTAACAGTAATGCTGATCAGTATCTGTGTGCAAAATGCTAAAATAAAGTATTCTCCCTGCATGCAAACACTAACATTCATTTTACCTCCCCTGCAATTCATCATGGTTTTGCCCACTCTTGAAAAAAATAGTTTGATTTGAACAGTTTATCTTATAGTGTATGGCCAGCTTAATGTGTGAAATCCAATGAAAGGTGAGCTTGGAGCCCATACATTCACCAACAGTGATGTGAGAGTTTTATGATTCCTTCAGTATCTTACCATAAACATAAAATGTATGCAGAGATCCTTCATTGATCAAAGTCATCCAGCATTAAATGTCTTTGGGGTATATTTACTAAGCGGCGAGATTTCAGGGAGATTGGAAAGTGGAGATGTTGCCCATAGCAACCAATCAAATTTGAGTTCACATTATCCAGTGTGTAAAATGAAATTAAGAGCTTGAATCTGATTGGTTGCCATCAGCAACATCTCCACTTTCCAATGTCACTGCAATCTCACCGCTTAGTAAATATACCCCTTGAAGTGCATGTATTTCTGTAATGACCTCAGCTGAAACATGCATACCTTCTGTCACTTATGAGGAAGGGTGATGTCTGATCGCTAAGTAATGTTTGCTTGCATTTCTATAGCTACTTCACCTTCCTATGCATGGTGTATTGCTGTGTTTCTGTCTAACCATATTGGTTAGGGACGTTTGGGGAAGAGCTAATATGACATCCTAAACATAGATAAAAAGAAATAAAACTAGTAGTGGTCTCTAAATGTATTCTTAAATAATATGTCAATATTAAGATTAATCCTGATGGGTATCTACAATAAATTCTACAACAGGTTTGGGATGATGCTGATGCCTGTGCACACAAATTTGCTGAAGCGCCTGGCTCGATATACATCTCTCCATTTAACCATCCTCTGCTGTGGTAAGTATATGGGAGAAAATCCCACTAGCAAACAAGGCCTGAAGGTTTATGACTATTGTCTATGCTATTTAGTAATGGTAAAAAACATTATAACTGGCATGGTTCTAATATGGTTCCAGTGGGGGAAAAACACCATGTGTGTGAGTGTGAGTGCCACATTACCACGAAAGTTCTCATACAGAGTTCTGTCCTGGAACCAGTTCTGATGGCAAGACAGGATGACGCAGCAAGTAGATAGATTTCTACCTTTGTGGAAAAGGGTGGTATATGATAAATGTCTAATAACCAACCAAATGTGAACATTTTTATGAAGTAGCTGCTATCCTCACTCTCGTCTCTTGTGTGCAACGGGTGTTGCTTCTACACTGAGGTTACGGTTAGGATACAGAGCGATCCAGCTTAACAGTTATGAATCTGGTCCATTAAGAGGAAAATAAAAAGCACAATAATATAAATATAAGACCCCAGGTTGGAGGAGGATATCACACTCTATTACATTGCAAGTACCATCATACATGACTGACACTGCAGGGATAAACCACATTCGACTCATTTAGCTTACACCATATGCTGGTCTGCTTATTAGTATAAAATATCAGAAGCTGGAATTAATCAGAGCAGGCACTTCTCCCACTTACTTTGTAATGTGTTTGTTTTTCACGGCTAGGTGTGGAATTTGGTACGCTTGTCAGCTTCTATATGTCATTTATGACACTGACATGTTTGAGGATGTGTTGATCCCTTCTTCTATGTTAGTCATGTCAGAATAATGAACTGCCTTGGTGCAATGTGACTGGAGATTAGTGGTCTCCGTGAGATTCCCTTTATACAACACAGATCTTAAAATATTATATTGTACTGTAAGATTAATTTAATAATTTACCGGGTGAATTCAGGCACAGTTGCTATTTTAGAATTACACATTATTGGACCAAGTAAGATCCAGTATTATAATTTTGGTTTGTGAATGACTGGTTAAGCTTCTGGTCCCTGTTACTTGCGATCAATGATTTATTTTCTACAGCAGAGTTTATCTGATAATATTATGATGAGTAGGGTTGTTAGCCTTGTCATTGGCACAAAATGCTTCATTGTTAAGATGTTTCCTCTTATAGGACTGGATACAGGTTCTTATGTATCCTTACGATAGTGCAGATATGCCAGGTGTGAACTCCCCTGTCACCCCCTTCTCTTTGTCAGAAAAGACGTACCCCTGCCCCAAACCATTTGTGCGGATCAGTGGTCCATGTATGTTCTGTGCACTTACAATTCCCCCCAGCAACATCTGAGTATGCAAGCACGCGTCCAGTAAATTTGCCCGACTATGGATCCGGTCCATAGTTCAAAACCATCATAAATTAACTCTAAAATTACTTTGAGCTATTTTAAAATATTAAACAAACGTACTTTATTCTAAAATGTTTCAAGATGAGGTTTTCATGTAAAATAAGAATACGGGGAGAGACAACACCTCCCCTCTAGAAATGCAGGGATATATATCCTGGACATAATAAGAGGGGTTTACCTTCACTCAAGGGGTATTGTGTGTGCAGTAATATATAGTTTTGTGCATTGTCATCCGGAGTCAACCATTGACAGTTCCATAACCTGACCTGGATATCATTTGAGAAATAATGTTAGTCCTGTATGATGCTGTAAAGTTGTAGATTCTTCAATTCTATATACATTGTGTAGGATTTTATACTTATTTCTAATATTATCAATCCCAATAACCGACTTTCCATTTACACATTTCTAATTACACTGAAGATGTTTTTTGAATTATTCATACAACACCAATATCAGCTTCACAAATACTAATGCTAGAACGTGATAATTAGACCTATTTCAGTACTCTGAACTGAAGACGACATTGAGCTGGATAAAATGGCTTCATATTACAAATATATGTTCCAGTTAAATAATTATTTTGCATACATTCAAGGGAACCACTGCTAAACCCATATTGAGAATCGCTGATCTCATTGTTTTTTTATATGTTTAATCCTCTTTCTAGGGAAGGACACTCCAGTATTGTGCTTGAGCTGAAAGCTTCTCTGGGCACTCAGAAACCAGGAGCCATAGTGGTTGCAGTTGGGGGTGGAGGTCTTTTGGCTGGATTGGTGGAAGGAATTACCAAGGTGGGGTGGTCTGACGTGCCTATCATTGCCATGGAAACATTAGGAGCAAATTGTTTGAATGCGTCCCTCCAAGCTGGGAAGTTGGTCACACTACCAGATATTACTAGGTAAGTAACAGCAGCAGCATGCTATAAGGTTCTCGTCTTATGCAAAGAAACAAAAACGTAACCTCTGGCAACCAGTTTTTTTTTTTATATTTGTTTATATACATGTGTTTATTACTCATAATACTTAAAATGGAAGTTAAAAAGGAGATGCAAGTAAGGCTAGGTCAATATGTCATTTTTGTGATATGGGCAAACAATGCGTACCTCAGCTTCTGAAAGCCCCAATAATAGACTCATGCCTGTAACCCACTAGAATCATTAAACCAAATCCATATGTGACACGTTCACACTTACACTGAACAGTCCAATTAATTGTGACAATCTGACCTTTCTGGAGCATGAGCTCCATCTTTAGCCTCGATCATTGGTGGACTATGGCGTCTTGTCGATATGATTGGAGAGAGGACGCTATATGTCCCCTTATGTATAACATGTATTGCTTATGTCTATCTTACAGCATTGCAAAGTGTCTAGGAGCAAAAACAGTATGTGACAGAGCATTGGAGTGTGCAAGAAAATACAAAGTCATATCTGTGACAGTGGATGATAGAGATGCATTGCGGGCATTGGAGATGTTTTTAGGTTGGTCAGCAGTGCACAGTTTACTGTCTCCTCCTAATGTCTTTCTCCCTATTTACATGCTTTCTTTTACGCCTTTCTTCTTGGTTATTTACTTTTCTCTTCCATTCAGAATAAGACTATTTTTGCACTTATTTTATGGCCAAAAATGATATCCTTCCTGCCTATTATAAACATACAATATAGCCTGTGGTGCCAAATAGTAAAACATTGGTGATTAGAAATGGCAATAAATTTAGATTTATATTGTAACTTCACATTGTGCATTTCCAGTGTCAGTTCTGTTCACATGAATAGTTGACTCACTAGTCTCTTCCATATCTTTTACCAGAGGATGAGTTGATGCTGGTGGAGGCTGCTTGTGGAGCTGCCCTTGCTGCAGTATACTCAGGACACATCCAGCGTCTGCAGCAGGAGGGGAAATTGGAAAAATCCCTGGGGCCGTTGATAATGATAGTGTGTGGAGGGAGTGCAATCAGTTTGTCGGAACTTCAAAACTTTAAAACCCAGTTGGGAATTGCCTGATTCTCCTGAATACAATCCCGGAAGCCAATGACTCTGCTTTTGCTCACTGACAATACTCGGTTTGTGCACTGGAGGGAGTCAAAAGACCAAGAAATACCTTCTCTTTCTATAAGAACACGTTTGCTAGATTTCTATTAACCTTTGACCTCATTCTTAGCTATTGATCAATATAAAACTCGTATTTTTGCTATGCCTTCTGGTGTTTTCATTTTTCCTCTCCCTGACTTACAGTCTCCATGCGTCTGCCCCAGCCTCTGTCTCCTTTCCTTCCTCCTGATGAATTTCTTTCTACCATGAGTCCTCTTGCAGCTTCTCTTTGGGAACAGACCCCTATAAATCATAACTCTCTAGCCAATATTTTATGTAAAAAGATACCTCCAGGCAGGGAAATCCTATTACCAGAAGCACCATTAATTATACCAAGTCAGCTCTCCCTCCAGTTGTAATACATTATCCACAAACCCTAGAGCACAGACAGTGGCATGCCTCACCAATGCAGCTAGAGGGGATGCTGAAAATGTATTGAAAATGAACCAATAGACTAGAAATGTGCATTTTACTGTCTGTCTGTCTGTCCATTCACCCATTTATTCTGATTTTTAGTCATATGACCCCCATTGCTGTAAGCCAGTGTCTTCTATTCCTTACTGTAGACTGCAAGTGTACTTTAGGCTTTTGACCCTGGTTATAATGTGAATTTCCTTTTCTATGTAAAAGTATGTATGCATAACACATTCTAAGATCAAAGTCCTCTTGTGAGACTTAGTCCGGTGAAATATAAAAGATTGTTGAGATTTTTGTAAGTAGTGTAAAGCTTTATGCTCTTTATTTTATTTCTGTTACCTTATATGAAGAACAGGACAGTGCAAAGAGAGTACGATCTGAAAGAGTCAATGTATGCATTGTATAATAGTCACGCACTGCCAATCTCCCTACAGCCCTCTGCCATGCTGTTAGGACTGGCATAGCAAGGGGTCAGACCATTCACACAGATGAAATGATTATTGTTGAATGATAGTTGACTGATGGGTCCCATAAGTGTATAATGCACAGTCAGTGTAATACCCTTTTAATTCCTAACTTCATTTGAAATAATTAACAAATGACACAAATACAAAAATATGAAATGGGTTTATTTTAATTTTGTTTATAGATAGTTATTAGTTATTCCTAAACTATACTACAGAGTTTGGTAATTTTATAACTTTGTTTATGAATAGATAGATGTGTACCTCAAACTATGTCAAATTAATAGTTTAACAATTTAGCTAATTTACACAATTTAACTCATGTGAAATAAAGAAATGGGTAGAAATCCCTATCCCCTGATATTTCAGAAAGACAGAGCTTTTTTAGGTAAATAGAAATTTTTAGGGGGGTCTTATCTTGCAGTAGCAATAGCTCATCACTATAATGCCATGTACACATTTGCATGACTTCCCAGGCTCCCAATTTAACAATCTGACAGATGGGGAGACCGGGAACCTCGTGCTGATCATTCGACTTGTAAGCGATCCTACAGGACTTGCGTACTGTGCAAACTGACCGATACTATTATCCAGCAGTGTTATTGGACTGTTTGACATTGTTCTGAAAAGTCATTCCAACTTCCACAATATACAGTAATAATAATAATTATAATTATAATAATAATAATAATTGTATAGTGTGTGCCTGTGTAGTTTGTGGATCCCGGTCACTACCAATACCCACCTAAAGACTACCTCATATTCTTTGTTGGTCTTAATTTTCGTCTGGTTTACCTTTTAATAATTTTGTACTTTGTATCTATACTGTTATAGTTTTATTATTATATATAACTCTTGACTCAATCCAATAAACGCATAATTGTCTGTATAATACTTTCATTTTGTGTGTGAATTTATTGGATTCCTCCAAACAGGATACACATTTATTATTGTGAGAATCGCTGGACATACCCATTCTATATTATTTATTCTCCTACTAATTAAAACTAAGTATCCCAAATGTATCAGGAATAGTAAGAATTATGCGAACTACCACAATTAATGCAAAACCATTAAGGCCTGGGGTTATGTGAAGAATCAATTATTTTTTCTTTATCCTCAGCATTCTCCTGATTTTTGTGCATGGCTGGAGATAACATATTTTGCTCCATTTATTAAAAGTAAAACCCCCAAAATATGGTGTTAGGGAGACGCTAGCATTTTGCTGATTCGAATGATCCTGTTCTAAAGCCAAATTCTATTAATACTTGTCCTGCGGCAATGTTTCTTCCAAAGAACGCTCTTCTCCCTTAGCGACCTCAGCAGCCGCTCTGGGGAAGGAGGGCGCTGAGGAGCCCCAGGACCTGGTAATAAACAGTCTATAGGGAATGCCAGAAATGATGGTCCCCAAGATGGGTAAGCAGAGATAGAGTGAAGTCTAATTCTCACACTACCTCCATAGGAAACAAAGTATGGTTATATAGGTTATTTTTATCTTTTCATTTTCATTTACTTGTTGGTACTATGCAGGGCTCGAAGTGGTGGTGTATACAGGGGTATGCCATATCGGCACTTCTCCCACTGACATCTATTATATTCTGTGTTTCCATACTGCTACTTCTACATATTCTTATCACCACATCTAAATTTCCACTTTGACCACTGGTATGTGTTGTTTTTTGTTTTACTATATTATCTATACATATAAAGGGCCGGTGCTAGGTGTACGGGCACCCTAGGCAGACCCAGTACCACGCCCCCTGGCATGACATCATCACTCCAAAACCACCTGCCCTCCCAGTTTTCAATTATTTGGCTTTTTTTTTAGTAATTTGATCGATTTTTACACTTTTTTTTAACTTTTTTTTCATACTGCCTCTTGGCCGCCCTAGGTGCCTGTCTAAATTCGCCCAGTGGGTGTGCCGGCCCTGTACGTATATTTACAGTATTACTGCCATATATTAGTATTGATTTTTGGTAGTTCCTACAAAATTTCATTAACTGGTCTAAAATAGCTAAATTTACACCTTTGTCTCTACAAGTTGACATAATCACTTATAAGATATTACTTTATGAATTGTATTTTGAAAAGGAGATTGGCAACTGTTGGGGAATTTTGAGTGTATGGGGATCACTTGAAAAGGGATAAACCCGTGATCATTTGCGTCACTAATAGAAAATACAAGGCTTGATTAAATTAAAGTTAAAATTGTCCATGTTCTAATTAATTCTCACCTTCATTAAATCATCCAGTGTATGGGCCTGATCCCAATATATATATATATATATATATATATATATATATATATATATATATATGTAAAAAATTTATAGCATTAAGATGCACATATCTGTTGCTAGTGGTATTCAGAAGCACATATTCTTTGAATGTTTCTATGAGGTTTGTGTGTTCATTTTGTGACATAAAAAGACTGAGATATGATTATTTCTGGGTCAGACTGGGGATTACCATACAAATTCCCCAAAAGCTTCAGAGTTGCCTACTGTGGGGCATGCCTTCACCTGCGACTAATTTTGTGCTGAAATGTTATTGGGACTATCACCAATCATGAGGGTGAGATATGCTGCAGGTTACTCTGTCTATTTAGCAGTACTCATGAGAGTGAGATATGCTGCAGGTTACTCTGTCTATTTAGCAGTACTCATGAG
>JABWIB010000224.1:97005-113982 GCA_016617825.1 Platyplectrum ornatum | reverse complement strand
CCCCCAAAAAAAAAAGCAAGGGACCAGTTTTCTTTATGTCTATCAGAATAAAAATGCAAATGATCATTGATAATGAAGGAGATAGGGGGTCGAATGTAATGCATTCAATATTAATACTAAAACCCCAAAAAGAAAGCTAAGCAAATGTGCTATAAATGTGTACAGTCAAAGTACATCATTTACTAAATGAATGCAGCTACAAATAGTTAAGTTATAAATAAATAGGCACGTAAACAATGTACAATAAATAAGGAAACACAAAACATACTTTTTATTTACTTTTTTTTTACCATTTCTTTATACAAAATAAGTAAATGTGAAGCTTGGAAGCTTCTTCAAAGTATATTACAGCAAAACTGGGCTCTTCATACTGCCCCCACCTCTTATCTCACCAATAGCATATTAAGTTTACTGGAGGTTGGGAAAACCAAAAACAGAAAAATAACCTGCTATGTCTCTATAATTCTCTGTTACGTTTATAGTTATCTAACAGCGACTTCTTGGCAATCAATGAAACCAGTGAGGGAGGAACGTATTGTCAAAATGGCCACTAGAGGGTACCCTAAGTCCATATTGCTGGTATACATTAATCAGTTCAAAGCCAACCACAATTATTAAGAGTTTTATTTTTCCTTTTCCATTGCTTTTTTCTTATCCAATTGTAAGAACTTAAGGGTCATGTATTTGACACCCATTTCTTAAGTAGCCTGGGTTAATGCCAGCTAAGAATTTAATCAATGCAAAACTTGGAGTGAGAGCAATAGATAAATCCAGTACTTCTCATTAGCATGTACATTTCAATGAACACTTCTTATTGCTTCAAAAAAACTGCCCATTGTGACAGTTAAAATAATAATGATGTTTTGATCACTCAAATAAACTCCTATTTTGAAGGTTACGGGCCTACTGATGACAATCACAGCTTGAGGCTCATAACACAATTTGTCCCCATGTTTCATAGAAAATTCTATAAAGAATTCTAAAACACAAAACCAAAAATATTATTTGGGATATAAGCTATTTGATAATGCCGTGAGTAGTAAGTTATTCCTTCTTATGTTTATCTTTTGGATCAAGCTCGAGACGAGTAAAAGAAATGAGGGTAACAAAATTGGTCCCAATCCATGTGGTAGACTAGTCATTACACTGGCTCACAGTCACAAGAGGTTAGGAGGCAGTCTTTTTTCTTGAACAGCCATTTAGGTGAATTTTGGTTTCAGTGCCATATTGGTCCCATTGATGTCCCTCATCTGGAATGATGGTCCAGGACTTCAGGATCAGTAGCAAGGAGACAAGCTAAAGATCTAGACTTAACTGTCAGAGAGGTGAATTTTGGTTCTGTTTGTACTTCTTGCTTTTGGTTTTTCGATTTGCTCCTTGAGTCAGAATATCTTTTTTCTCAGCTCACCGAGGGGCATTACATTGTGGAACAGGAGGTACTCTAGAACAGCTTGTATACTACCATTAGCAGAATCAAGTCTATGTCCTATCATGTTGAAAAGATGGAATGAAAACCAAAGAAAAGTTGGTCAATGAAGACAACAAGCTGCTTGTTATTACCATACTGTGGCTTCGTTCATGTCAGGGTTTTGATGTGGTAGAGGGCCAGTAAAACCACTATTGCTAGACATAGAAAATGGTGGACTTGGACCGCTGCTGAAGACTTCCCCAGATATCTGATGGAGGGAGCCAGTCATTCCAGGCTCAGGGCTGGGTGTATCGGGGTGTGATATCATGTCCGCATATCTTTGGTTTTCAGAGGGGTGATGAACAGCCAATGGCGGTTCTAGAGAACCAAGTTGAGTTGAACCAGGCCCTGAATTCTGTAGGTAGCTGGGATCTGCTGGGGATTGTGTTTGGGAGGAAGGAGGCCCATGAGGAAAGAAATCATAGTTTCCACTTCCATAATAATCTCCTTGATAGTCTGTAAAAAGAACAAAACAAGAAAATGGGCTAAGAACAGATACAAAACAAGCAACAGCATTTAAATAGACATTACGATGTTGTCTTGTCCTTTAATTATATTTCCTACTCAAATTCTTAAGTCTCTATGCTAGATGATGGGTCATAGCCTCAGGTTATAACAATAAGGGACCTGCCCACAGCAAGTTAATAGAGAGAAATTAAGGTAAAGTAAGATGCATTTTAAACCTGTCATTAATAACCGGATAGTTTGATATGCAGGAAAAGTGAATAAAATGTAAAAGCTTTAAAATGATTAATTAACATTTTTACAATGCTATGTATAAGACGCTGCAATGTTTGTGCTCAGGCTGTATGCACAACGCTTCAAGCTGTATAGATCATATGCTAGGTCTCTAAACGAGTATGCTTTGTATGTACTGTATATATGTTGGTCCTCTTTCTCTGCAGTGTGGCTGCATCAACGTCACAGCACCAGAAAAATCACTGATTTTGTCAATGTTAAGCATATCAAAACACAATCCTTATGGACAAGCAATGGAACTGAACTGCGAGACACAATCCTATATATTCTTCATCTCCCCTGGGGATGCTTATAGCTAAAATCCTCTACTCTCCTTAGCAGAAAATGCCTGTTTCGGTCAGCAATGTTGCAAAGGTGAAAGCCCCATTGCGTACTTCTGGAGAGGTAAGTACTCATAACTTCTGAAACTACACATTCCAGAGTCATCATGTTCTAGGTGGCCTTAATTTTCAGCCATAATTCAGAAACTGATTCTCTACACATTGTCCTGTAGCCATATTTAGCCATCAACTTTATATCTCCCACTATGTCCTCACCAATGACAGTAAACACCTTTTGTGCATTTCTCTGTGCAGTTCTGCAAACCATTCTGAATGCATTGCATTGTCGTCGCTATGAAATCATTGCAGTCACTGGATCAGAACTATGCGGCTTAACGTGATCTTTTTAATAAACTGCAAAATCGACACAAAGAGAAGCATCTACACTGGAAAAAAAAACAACAGCAAGAAAAGTCTCTAATTACACACGTTCAATACATTACCTACTAGTCGCCACTATTTATTTCTCTGCTTTTCTTCCAGGGGGGTCTAAATCTGTCTTGCTATACTCGTTGGTATAGTACACTGTCTAGCCTAAAGAGTTTTAAGCCTATCTTGGTGGCTGTGGTACAGGAGATAGTGTCGGAGAGCAGCTCTTTTGTGTGTTTCTTTGTGAATATATAATTTATTCTGTCAATGCGGGAGAGTGATACAGATAAAACCAGCCATAGGATTAAAGAGCAGATGACAAGCATATGAAAACTACATGTAGAAGAAAAGACAAATAGAATGAAAGAGATAGAAGCTAATGTGAAACAAGAACTTGCTTTGCATTAATTAAGAACAAGACAGGAAAGGTGAGAAATTCATTTTTTTTCCTCACAACTTCCTAGGCAGAAAACCTGTTTAATAAAAAAAAAATAAAAAATATATAAAAAGAAGAAAAAGGAAAAAGATGTAATCCTACGATTAATGTGAGATGAGACTTGCTTGCTGGGAACACAGGAATATTTTACTTTCACTATATATATATTTCCTAAATATTAATACTAATAAATCTAGATATTTATCAGTGGTGATGGAAGGATCAGGTTAATATAAAATTATATTAATTGTTTGGTTTTAAAAAATAGAATTTAGAACACATATATTATTTAGACCATTATAGGTCTGTTAGAAGGCTGTGTATATATTGTATACATGTTAAAACACTGCATTCTTCAGTGCAACGAGACAAACCCTTCTTATAATCTTAGCCTGTCGGGGTCAGTGCATCCATACTCAAATTCTTGGTAAATAATATGGCAAACACTTAAAAGAAATAAATCACGCAGCTAGCAAAAGCAAAGCCATTTCTAAGTGTGTCAAGGCGTTAAGTGTTTAGGGTATGCAGGACTGCGTGAGGAGGAGACGGAGAACACAAAGATGCAGGGGGGGAGCAGATGGGGAAATAATTACTTTTTAGACTACAAATTACAAAATGAAATAATAAATGTATTATGATTGAATAAAGAGGATATAATGCAATACATTATTTCCATGAACACATGAAATTTATTATCAGCAACGAGGGAGAAATAAATAGTCAAAGACTGTGTTTTTAATGAGATAAAATAAAAGAAAAAAATACATTTTATATATAAATATATATATATATATATATATATATATATATATATACACACACACACATATATATATACATACATACACACAAATAGTTTATTTAGAAAACGTAAATGTGAAAGCAGAAGAAATGTGTGTGAATGGATGCTCAGGTCAGATTTAGTATCCTTTTAATTGAATTTGAAACTAAATCACCTACAAGAGAAGGAATAAAGCCATGTATTTGGATTCTTTTGTTTTGCTCTTTGCCCAGAATGAAAGAACCGATTCTGTAATCTCTTGACATACAAATCTATTGAGGGCACAGAATGCACAGCCCTTGGTAAACAGACATCCCCATTCATACAGCTCATAGAAACAAGACACATCCAACTTGTAACAGATCATGAAGACATGGAAAGGGGGGTGATGTATGAAGGAGAGGGGAAAAGCGGAGAACCGGGGGAGGGAGGCAGATACGTGGAAGGGACTGACAGAGGAATATGTATTAGGTGCTTTTGAATTGTAGAGTAGAAGCGAAGCTGGGAGTGGGTAATGTGGGAATAAGACTACAGGAAGATGTGGAAGAAGTGGAAGATGTTACATGCTTTGGACAGAGGGTAACTATGTCAGATGCAATTACAAATAATAATAATAAAAAAATAATAAAATGGAGAGTTTATTCACATTTAGGAATATGATTACATAACTCTGAAAAGATTATTTTTTCTTGTAGCGTAAAGCCTAGATTACTTTTAGTACACATGTAAAATATTAATATGGCCTGTGCATATGGTGCCTGCAAACTTTCATGCAGGAAAAATAAGCATTGCCATACTAAGCCTTTGATATATATTTCCCTGGTATTTGTTATGCTGTGTTGTTGCTCCAATAAAAAAATGTTTTAACAATATATATATATATATATATATATATATCCTTAGCTATAGTGCAAGAGTCACTAATTTTACGGAGATACATAGAAAAACCATACATATAACGCACAGAGCAGAGTTGGCTAAACAA
This sequence comes from Platyplectrum ornatum, assembly GCA_016617825.1. NCBI lineage: Eukaryota > Metazoa > Chordata > Amphibia > Anura > Limnodynastidae > Platyplectrum > Platyplectrum ornatum. The sequence continues at coordinate 108,864 of JABWIB010000224.1, read as the reverse complement.
TAACAGATAATATTCGCTGCTATGTTTAGTTTCTTCCAGAATACTATTTATGTCTGAGATTCAGGGGCACGTGACACACATGATAACTGCAATGGGTAAATTGTAAATCAGAACAAGAAGAAAACAAACAGAGAAAGGCAGGATACCCAGTGCTCTCCCAGTCACCCTCCATATGTTCCAAGAATGTGAAGGTAATTGGAACAACTGTTGTCTGAATAAGGTACAAAGAAAGCAGCTGTGCTACTGAGAGAGAGAGAGAGAGAGCGCAAGCATGAAAATCATGGGAGAGAGAGAGAGAAAGAAAGAAAGAAAGAGAGAGCATGAAAGTCATGAGAGAGAGACAGAGAGAGAGAGAGAGCATGAAAGTCACAGGAGAGAGAGAGAGAGAGAGAGAGAGAGAGAGAGAGAGAGAGAGAGCGCATGAAAGTCACAGAAGAGAGAGAAAGAGAGAGCAAGAATGAAAGTCATGGGGGGGGGAGAGAGAGAGAGAGCATGAAAACTATGAGAGAGAGAGAGAGAGAGAGCACATGAAAGTCATGGAAGGGAAAGAGAGAGAGAGAGAGAGAGGGTGAGCATGAAAGTGATGAGAGAGAGAAAGAGAAGTCATGGGAGAAAGACAGAGCGCAAGAATGAAAGTCATGGGAGAGAGAGAGAGAGCGCATGAAAGTCGTGGGGGAGAGAGAGCATGAAAGCCATGGGGGAGAGCGAGAAAATAAATATGGGCTAAAGATGGGGCAGAGTAAAAGATACTCCTAGTTTGTACTTGTTGTACGGTATAAACTTTGGTGCAAGGAGACCTCTGAGAGGTGACTGCTTTAATAGGAGGCAGTGGTGATGGTTAGGGGATTGAGAGGTAAAAGGAGATTAAAGAGACCTTGCGAAAATCCTTCTCTTGGAGGCTTTGCAATCATTTAATCTAAAAATGAGGTTTCTGGGTTTGACAAAGGTATTTTAGGGATAAAGAAAAACAAAATCCTCTACTTTTCCTTAAACAGTCTGTGATGAAGGTCACCATAAGAAAAGGAATACGTCTTATATGAAATATAAATTTTACATTATTGACCCCTGTGGTAAAAGTTTAAGGTTTTTGAGCTTCAAACTGTGTTGATCTTGGCTTAAAATGCACAGAAGTATCCAATAGGGTAACAGTAAGGAAGCATTCTATAAACACGTTGTTCTATAACACGGACTAGGCGGCTGATCCAGAGATGCACGGACACCTTTGTTTTAGGTGCAACTGTTGAGCTGAGCAAATCCATATTTCAATGTGAGGGATGCAAATTAATTTTATGATTTCATTTACTTTATTGCATGCAGGTAAAACACTTTTCACAAACATCTCATGAACTGAATAGCTTTATGTCTAATCTGTAAATTAGAGGAAATTTCACATTTCAATTTGAATCTGTTTATACTTTCCTCTCCTGCAGTTCAAGGTTTGGTTTTGTCCATGTTTACACTTCCATCTGTTTTACCTTACTCCCAAACTCTGGATCAGCCCCTAGGTTCACATACTCCCAAACTCTGGATCAGCCCCTAGGTGCACATATTCAAATAGTACTGATCTGACAGGAAAAGTGAAAAGAAATAATGTCTGTGCATGTATGTGCACACTGATATTTTTGTACTGGATAAGGGGCCAGGTATGTGCACACTGATATCTGCGTACTGGGTAAGGGGCCAGGTATGTGCACACTGATATCTGTGTACTGGAAAGGGGGGGGGGGCAGATATGTGCACACTGATATACATGTACTGGAAAGGGGGCAGGTTTGTGCCCTGTTGTCTATATATTGGAAAAGGGCATGTATGCACCTGAATGTTAGTATACTAGTAAGAGGTATTTGTATTTGTAGGACCTTGTGCCTTTGTATTAATGGGGGCAGGTATGTTCAGATGTCTGTATTAGAAAGAGATCAGAATGTTTTCCTGTATAAGAAAGTGGGAAAATAGTAAGTGAGAATGTGGTGTCAGTGTAATTGTGGAAGTCAGCAGTGTGTATACGCATGTCTATACACTAATAAGGACAAACATGTGTGTGCTGTGATTAAGGACAGAAAATGCCTTAATACCAATGCAATATAAGGTCCAAATCGAATTTCAATATGAATAGAGAATTAATGTAAGATTTATTTGGAGTCTGAAGCATACACTTCAATATAGTATATCTTTCAAAGGGATCTTGAACAAGGAATCATTTCCAGTTAAAGCATGCATTATTGTTTCTTTATTAAAAAGCACCAAAGCAAAAACAAAAGGAAAAAAAAAGACTTTCAGCACAGCTGAACAAATGCTTTACATAAAAGTGACACAGCAGGATGCTGATTTCAATATTTCAAGGTCCATATTGGGAGAATTTACAATCCAATGTTTTCACCAGTAAGGATCATTACTGAATCTGTCTTCCATGTCACAGGCGATGTCCCAATCACCCAGGAATTTCCTGTCTAAAGGGTCATCACACTCAGGTTGTAGGTTACCTCCATAGTAGCTGTAGGGGCCAGATCCTAGAATATCTGATTCATCAAGTCTCCCTCCTAGTGGCCTCATTCGTCTGGGGCTTCGGAAAAAAGCATGTCTTCTGGCACCCAAAGCACTCAGCTGCTTCATTCTCCTCTCTTTTGACCGCCTGTTTTGGAACCAAACCTAAAATAAAAGAAATATTTGTAAAAAAAATCTCCCGAAAGCAACAAAATATTTTCTATAGTAAAGGCGCCACCAGGAATATTCATTTATAATGTAATGCAATATATTATTAGAATGTCATTTTACATTATAAGTTAAACACTACATCATATTTTTCTCCCATCTTTTATAAAGTCCTATTCCAAATCTACAAAAACCTTATGAATGAATCATAGTGGGAAACATAGATAGTTAAAAGTAAAAAATATCATCCACTCCCCATAGAAAAAAAAGGCAAACAGACTAACATGTTCACCAACCTGACCAGTATGATAATTACTAGCAAGGCTTGGCCTTTTCTTTGCACCAGCATAAACCACATAACAAGCTATATACCAGTTACCAACTACAACAGCAAAGAGAACTAATATTCTTCCTAGATGGGAAATCGGCATACTAGGGGATATATTTACTAAGCGGCGAGATTGCAGGGAGATTGAAAAGTGGGGATGTTGCCCATAACAACCAATCAGATTTGAGTTCACATTCTCCAGTATGTAAAATGAAACCGAGAGCTTGAACCTGTTTGGTTGCTATGGGCAATAGCCCCACTTTCCAATCTCACTGCAATCCCGCCGCTTATTATATATACCCCTAGGTGTGCTTCCTATTCTTCTGCACAATGAAGATGATGAAAGTATACACCGACTGAAATAATTCAATGTTTGGAAGTTGCCACAGAGGTACATTTTAATTTTATAAAAACTATTACCAAAAAATAAATATTCAGCCCATTATTACTAATAAGGCACTTTTTATACCCTACAACATCCCCTCAACTCTATAAACAATTCTGCACAATGGAAATGAAAAGATCTGAATTGTGAAAACTTAGATTGGATATCACACTGGCTACATTTGTCAAGTGGACCCCACACAGATTCTAATCAGCTATAATGGCCATTATTTAATTTCATTATGTGTATCCACAACATCACAGCCCAATTGTCCTCCATTGCTTACTAGAAGCTACCATTAAAAACTCTTATGACAAACAAATTATGCTGTTGAGTTAATACACACGCTGTTCTCCTGTTCATGTAAATGGTATATTTTCAGTGTCTTTAAGCTTTTATACATTTACTAAATTCAATGTATAGATAAAACAGAAATTTAAACTTTAACTTTTGACCCAATTCATTTCCAGGTGTTTATAACGCAAACATTGGGAGGCTTTGTATGGTTTGGCATAATAATTAATCATGGTTTTTGTTATTGACTATTCATAGGTAACGGATATGTTCAGTAGATGCTATGAATTGTCAGACTCATGTACTGCAGCAACAAGAAATATAATTGGATTTGTGTTTTCGCATTCAGCAGTCTTTCCCATAGAGATGTCCAGCCATTTATATGGCGTCTGATGGGAAAGGCAGGAAAAACACTTTTGCTTGTTAAAAAGCATAACATTTATATATCATGTATTACAAACAAAACTGTATAGAATTTAGCAGACATAACTCCTAAACTGATATTTTGTTAAATATGAAATATAGAAAACAACTATGTTGTATTTAACTCCTGCTTTCCATATTACGACCCCTATTGATAGCTTCTTGTCATCTTGTGCGTGCAAGCAAGGTCTGCTTGACATCACACACACACCATTGGTCTAAACAAGGTCACTGATTATTCGAGCATAAAAATAATGGCATGGGGGATAAATGGATGTACAGTAAATCATCGCAAGAAAAAATTTCAATTTCCTGACACAATATTAAATTTAGTGCATTCAGTGCAAATAAATAGACTTTCGCTGTATATACCTAGTCACAAACAAAGTACAAAAACAAGAGTCCAAATATTATCATGAAAGATTTCTTATTTAAAGGTATTGTCTTATAACTTGTGGTCCTGGCTACAGTTAATCTAATAATATGGTAACCAAATGGTTGTGATCTGCCAACACAACAAAAGGAACGAGTCATGATAGATATGAAAGATGTTATATTAACCATACATCCAGGCATCCAAATTGGAGAAAATAAGCTCAACATAGAAGAGAGTACAAGAAAACATTTTTGGGGGAATTTAGTATGATCATTTAAACTGAGGGATATACTGTTGTGGCCAAATCAAGTCAACTGTGAGGAACACATATGAGGAACCCACATCTGGTGAATTATGGATGAGAATCTAATCAGGTCATGGCTCACACATCTAAAAAACATGGTCATGTCCTAGAACACCAATGTGTTTATTCTGGAGCAGATAATATGGTAATTTTATCTAAATTCATTCCGGGCTCCAGTTGGCTTACCCATGTATACAAGGTTATGCCATACAGTCATTAATATTTAAATGAATGAATATTTAAGTACCTTAAAAACACTATATGGGACCAGATTTATAAAAAAAGATCCTCCGTGGTTTGTTTTTCAGGACTGTCTTATTGTAGTAAGAGGTTTTATTTAACCTACAGGTGTGTCCACACACACACATACTTGTTGGAACAATATAAACTTGGTGCTTTTCATATGTTAATGTCTTGAAACAATGAAGTCAATTGGAAACAGTGTAACAAAGAATGTGTGTGCAAATCATGGATCTAGACACAATTCAGCGCTGTATTAGGTTAATCTAGGCAAGAGAAGAAGAAAAAAAAGGTGTTGTAGATAGAGTTATACAGTTGTGACATAGATGTAAACATTACTCTGCCCACAAATACAATGTAGACATTTACTTTTTATTTAAAGTTGGCTGGTTTACAAAATATGTGTAATATCATATAAATAAGAGAACACCACATTTTGGTAGTGTTTTACACAATGCAGGAAATTATTTGTATAGAGACATCAAGTAATTACTAGAGCGGCTTGTAAGTGTCTCAGTACATGGCACTGATTATTCAAGTAAGTAAAAGAGTTAATGAAGCAAATGCATTAAACATTATTGTAAACCTCAAGTCATGGAATATAACAAATAATCAGTGCATCTAATGATCAAATAGAACCTAGCAAAAAAAAACCAATACTATGTAACACCCATGACATAAACTGATAAAAAAAAAACAAAGTAAGAGCATTTTATATATTAATATATATGTTACCTTTCAACTGCAAACTTCTCAGTGTAAATAGTACAATATGCACAAAGGAACATATTACAGCATATAAATGGTAACACCGCAGGAGCTCTTCAATATGACCTTGCATAATCAGAATGGAATAACATTTTTATTTCTGTATGACTGAACAATACATTCACAACTTGTGTAAGCTGTGCTCCAGTAAATCATTCCATATAAGGTACATTATACTATATTTCTGTATTTTCTATTTTCACCTTTTTATGGTTTGTTTGGATTGTTTTTTTTTTTTTTTTTTTTTACACAACTTTTTTTATGTAAGCACTAAATGAAAGTACCTTGATACTTTAAGAAAGGATAATTATATACCAGGAAAGTCTTAGCGATGTGAAAATGTGATGGCATTTTAAAACCACAGGTCTACGGTGCTTGCCTTAAGTTGGGTTCTGTCATGGCGTCCCACCCCTAAGATGAGGGATTACTGAGAACTTTGGAGGAATTCTTACTGGGATAAGCCGCTAGAGAAGAACATGAAAACCATCAAACATGAAAACCACTTTATCAAAAGCATCATATCCTGTACAAGCCCCTCTAAAGGGCTTATAGGATCCGGATTACAACTCTTTAAGGGGGATGAATGGGGACCCCCGTCTGAGAGACAAGGCAAGGACCTCACTCTTTTGCCACAGAAATGGGGATTAAAAAACACCAATCTTTTGCAAAATGAATAGCCAAGGACTAAAAAGTACAGAGGGGAGGGGGGGGAAAAAAGCTACAGAAAAACTGAAAAGGCTCAACAAAAAACAAAACATGGAACTTAGAAAGCGTTGCCATTTCACACAAACAGCTTTACACCTGGCTTCAACAAGATCACAACCACGATCAACAATATCATTTTGATTAACAGATGGGGTTTTCTACTATGTTTTTTATTTAGTTTGTTTCACCTCATAAAAGTGAAGTAGCTCCTTTCTATCTAATACAATAATAGCAAGAAAATAAGGTAAAGCAGGCTGTAAACAAATGTACTAGCCTTCTAAAGGATTGTGGACTATTCCAATATCTACACTATTTCCAAGCAAATCCTTTCAAACTTTTCACACACAGTTAATGCAATAGTTCCTTTTTCCCAGATATACTCTTAATTTAACGAAATAATAATAATAATAATAGGGCACCATATTAGCAGATGAAAATACTGTCGTAGACACAATAAAAACATACAGAAAAAAATCAGTGTATTATATTGTACTAATCTTTCACATATTATTGGTAATAATTATCTTTTTGGATGTAAGTACACACGTACGTAGATATCTTATATGAAAAGTATAGTTTGATTTGATTGAAAAAACATTATAACAAATTACTGGAATGAGATGGTGGCATTGATTAATAACCTCTGGGACCTTAATTTACTAAGCAGGTAGATCAGGGCTCGAAGTGGGGGGGTATATGGGGGTATGCCATACCGGCACTTCTCCCAAGGATGTAATTGAAAAACTACAAATCTCCATTGACTTCTATTATATTCAGTGTTTCCATACCCCCACTTCTAAATGTCCATACCATCACTTCTAAATTTCCACTTCGACCACTGAGGTAGATTGAAAAAAATCGGGATGTTGTCCATAGCAACCAATCAGATTTGAGCTAACATTTTGTATGGGATGAGTATGTAAAATGAAACTGAGATCTTTTTTGATTTGCCACCCAAAATCTAGACAAACTATCTGATAAACCTGCTATTCATGAATTATCTGCAGCCAGATGCTTGGTAACTAAGCATTTGAAGAAATACCTACTTCCTCCATTTGAATAAAAATATATTTAGCATGCATGGGGCTTAATTTACCAAGCCGCCGGAATGGAACTGTGGAGATGTTGCCCATAGCAACCAGCAAATCAGATACCGGTTGATATTCTCTAGTATGCAATAGGAAAGTGAGAGCAAGAATCTGATTGATTGCTATGGCAAACATCTCCACTTTTTCAGTTTAGTAAATATAGACAATTTTGTGTATTACACATTGCATAAAAAAAGAAATGCATACAAATCTGGTCACCACCTTGAAATGCAATATCCCTCTTCTCATTATTTACTCCCTTCCAACTTTCCTGTCAGAGCCAACCCTCTCCAATTTTTGCATCACTAAATCTACTTCCCAAATAAGGTGAAACTTATTTAAGTGAAGTAACCTGTATCATTTTAGTGATTACTTATTGCCATTATGTAATTAGAAAAGCACCATATGTAGCACCTTATTTTGTAACTTAAGCTGGGCATCCACTAGAACGATATCGCTCTAGCGGAAATCGATGGCGTTTAAGGGTACGATTTTCCCAATGGGCATCATCACTTGAACGTTGGCTTTCTAGTGAAGGTGCCCAGCTGCTCCTCCCCTGGGCACCTCTCTTGTGCCGTCTTGCCATGGCTACCCTGAAGCTGGTGAGATGTGAGTATAAATGGATTTTTAATTAATTAATTTGTTTACTATTTATGTTTACCATGGCACTATATTGTTATCAATCCGGAATTCCAATTGATAAAATTATCGTGCCCCTGCGTTGAAAAAGCATTTTATTGCCCTTTTTTTAAAAAATGTTCAGCTGGCACACACTAGACGATTGTGGATTTGGGCTAAATTGTCTCATGCTTGGCCAGCTTACTTTGTACATAATGTTAATTTGTTTACACTTTATTGCTTCCTTCAATAAAATCAAGTTAAAGAAATGACAGCAGTAATTGTTTATTTTATAATGGTACTTAGTTACTATTATTATTCAAGTTCTGATGACCAAAATACATATCCAATAGTCATTGTCATTATAAGCAATATACCATAGTGCAGGTTACTGATCAGATTGTCCAAATGGGTAAAGCTTATTCATTAACATTTGCAACTTGCAAGAATATTGGCGATACACGACTCATGTCAGAAAATAATTAACTAAATGGACACGGACACATTATATAACCAAATAGCCGGATTGTTTTCTATTATAGTGCTGCAAAGTTGAAATTCTGTGGTATAAATGAAACAATAGAATAAATAGTAACTACTAGGTGTAATGCTTTCAAAATATAAAATGGAAGTCATAGCATACAGATTACATTAAATTGGTGACCAGATACTTTCACATCAGAAGTTGCAGGCAAAGCGCCTGCATAATGTATGAGTCAGTGTCCAAACTGGTAGACACCTTCAGGGAGCAATCATACTGTAGGAAATGGTAAGACCCCATTAGGTTAGACTGAATAGGTCTTCACACATCTAGAAATAGCACTGAATACTTTGAAATCATTGTTCCTGGATTTTCCCTAGAAATGCCAGTTTATCCCAATCTGGATTCTTGATTAAAAGTTGGCCCAACCTTCGCAATATACATCTCAATTGTTTAAGCAAAAGGCAAACATAGGTTCACGGTACATGAACTGGAAAGAGATTTTAGTCAAGGGCAACCCCCTTTATTTCTCTTATCATTCTTCCCACACGTTATAACTTTATAAATTATTACAGATTTGTAAGAGAACAACAGAGATTATGGAAAACAATGTAAAGATCTAATTCAGTAGAAATAATAATGAGAAATAATTACCTGGATGACCCTCATGTTTAGTCCAGTCTCCTGTGCCAACTGTTCTCGAATGTGCCTAGTAGGTTTTGGAGTTGCTGCAAAAGCTGCCTTGAGGGTCTCTAGTTGTTTTGCTTTAATGGTGGTCCGAGGTCCTCTTCTTTTAGTACCAGAGTTCTGTTCCTCATTCTCATTATTAGTAGTCTCTTTATCAGATGACGTGGAATGATCTGTCTCTTTGCTTTCATCTTGTATAGGGTCTTGAAGGTCTGGAGACAAGCTCCTGTCTGTACAAGATGACACTGAGAAAGGCAAAACACCAGGTTAGAAAAATGTTGCAGAATACACACCTTTCTTACTGAAATGTTATTATTTGTCTGAATAAATAATAATACATTATTTTATAAAATTAACAGCTACACATCTGAAACAAAGTTGACATTTACTGACAGTAGCTGCTTTCTATTCAATATCAAATTATTTCACCAGAAAAATAAAAATATAAAATAAAAATCAGAAGCAAAAGAGAAGATGACCTTGAGAAGACTTCTTATAGCACCAAATCCTAAAATTTGTTGGTGTGCGAACCTCTTTCCAATTATATATATACACACACACACACACACACCTGGGCAGCTATATTCAATAATTAGAATAACTGTGCTTTATGAAGGGTGTTACTTCACGGAGGTATTGATAAAAACACATATACTTGTATAGAATTGCTACTATAGAAATGCACTCACACTATGATGCATGGGGCTCAACATGTGGCACATCAATATACATACCGTGGAACATTGTCCAAATCACAAAAATATTCTAGTAAAACACATAAGTGTTCAAGGAAAGGAAAAATGGATGAAATGAAAGCAGAGACTTTTAGGTAAACACCTTTTTGAAGAGGTCAATGTAACAGAAAAGAAGGCCATTTCACAGGCTAAACAACACAAAAAAAAAAATAATAACCCAAGTGACATCACTAATAAACAAATGTCACCTGATAAGGAAATGTGTGTGTACAAATCAGTGTACAATACATGCCCAGAATACAATGTGTAACCTTACATCCACAGGGTCGGAATAGTGCATACATGGGTTGGCACATTTATACCTTATTATATCTGCCCTGACCTGTTGAAAACATGAATACTAACACCATAGATAATTGGGGACTGTTACTATAATTTATGTATAACTTATCATTGCAAGCACATTGCATATGCCTCCAATACACCATCTTTCAACCTGGAAAAATTGACATTTACAAGGCAGTAACCTGTTGATTGTGAGTGGTGCTACATCCAAGAATATTCTGTAATCAATATTAATATGTCAATACTTTTACCAGCAATGCTAGTATTATTTAAAATTAAATATATTATGAACAATCCCTGTAAACCAGCATTGATTGTGTCACTGCTCTATTCAACCATGTTCTATTTTTTTTTGTTTTAAGATCTATCTATCCCACTACATACAGAACCATCAAATTTTAGCAATTGCTAATTCCTGATGAGTGATCCAAGGATAACGAATACAGATAACAGAAGAAAGCAAGTATCATGGCTACTAGCAGATTTTTTTTTTAATATGTAATATATATGCAGTATATTGTAATCCTACTGCACAAGTAACAGCATAAGAAATATATTTTGGGAAATATTGTAGTCTGGCCTGTAGTCAGAATGTTTCTCACAGTTTCACAGATACATCGATAAATAAGGGCCAAGCAACCAGTTAGAAGAGGATAAAATTCATGTTTCTCTAGTAAGTGATTTGTACCTTCCAAGATCATTACAAAAAACACAACAAAAACAAAATAAATACTAAACAAATCAAGGACTCATCATCATGTAAATGAGTTGCATGTATGATGGTCAAATCATACACTATATAGTACTTCCACACAATCTGTCAGGTTATATTGCAATGCATTCATTGGAAAAGGTGAAAGGAACCAATTTAAATGAAATAAACCAGATGGGTCTTCCAGTTGTGATGATGATAGAAAAATATTATAGACCATATATAACCCCAATATGACTATGAGCCTATTTATCAAATAATAATAATAAAAGAGTCTCACCTAAATCTACACCTCTATAGAATCCTTCCCCCCCCTCCTCTTTAAAATCTATTGATGATAATAAAAAGTATTATTATTAATAAATAGTTACTCTAAAATGTGTTGTCACTTGCTAGAATTAAATACAATGTGGAATCTATTATCCATAGATTAGCTCCACTCAATAAATATGAATATACACACCTAAGAAGTACATAGTGAGAGAAAGCCCTTTTATTTATACTACCATGGGGTGCACCAAATGCAATATCTTAGAACTGGCTTTTTCATATTCAGTCAGGTGATTAATGTGTTCCTGTATATGTGGCAAGTTCCAGAATATGCACTGTGCTGTATATTAAAAGCCTGGGTGGAACAGCTCTTCCAAGGGTAATGGGTGGAAAGTGGCCCACTATGATGCTGGCTGGTTAACAAAAGCAGGTGTGTCTGGCACTTGTGGCAATGCTCAGACTATAAGGCTGCTCCAGTTTCCAGTTCAGCC
>JABWIB010000224.1:23589-55097 GCA_016617825.1 Platyplectrum ornatum | reverse complement strand
CTTATATATATATGCACCATTGTAATTTAGCGTAATTTGAAGCGTAATCAAAAATCTAAAATGCAAAGCATAATTTTTAAGCAAATGTGATGTCAAAATTGACTAGAAATGAGTGGAAACTAATGTAATTGAGTTCTATAATACTTTAGGGACCAAAGAAGGCCCAAATTCTGCTTTTTTAGCAGGCCCAAATTCATTTTTAGCATCTTTTGCAAAAAAATCCAGATCCAAAACCGAAACCAAAACCCACAAGGGCGGTTTTGGCAAAACACATCCAGATCCAAAACACGAAGGGAGATCCAGATCCAAAACCAAAACCCACAAGGGCGGTTTTGGCAAAACACATCCAGATCCAAAACACGAAGGGAGATCCAGATCCAAAACCAAAACCAAAACCCAAAGCACATCTCTAGTTGTAATGTGATTGGCCATGTCAAGTGAGAGAGAACACATTAGGTCTGGTAGAATGAAGGAAGAAATATATAAGAAAACATGCAGAGCTGATACCCATACAAAGTCACAGAAACACTAATTCAAAGTGACATTCCACTGTTTCCTTTCAAGGTTCCCGTTCTTTTACGTCATAGAAAGCCAAACTCATCTTCGGATCCCAATACATTTTAAATAAAGATTCCCAATTATTTAGGAAAAACACAAATGCATTAAGCAATGCCTTGGAAATAAAAAATATATAAACTCTCTATTCATATAGTCTTTCATATGCTAATAAACCACCCCCCAACCATTAATTTCCAACTACTGAACTCTATATCCACTTACCAATTGAACCAAAATGTGCCTTTACCTGTAAAGAAAAATCCGTCCCAGGTAATTAAGTAGACAGATGGAGCAGAAAACTTATAATGTCTCTATGGGGGACTGCCTTCCAGATCACAGCTTTGTCCAGTAACCCCTTTTAGACTTGAACTCCCATATGGTCTCTTTTTAATGATACGGGTCTGATTTATTATTGCTGTTCAATTTTTTTTGGCCTATCAGCATTTTTTACTTTATATTTAGTGTTATTAATGTTGGTGGAAAACATCCACTATTAGTACAGGGTTTTAGTTATTTTTATGTTTCAATGTTGTCTTTTTTAGCAGCATTCAGGTTGGCAAGATTAAATCATGCTGCAACTAAATAAGAACGCAAGAAAGAGAAAAAACCTGCGAATGGCTGAAGGTGTTTACATATCATTAATCATAGTTTTTGTTTAGACATCTTCTAAAATGTATTCACAATAATATTAAACAAAAAAATGTATTCATACCAGAATACTATATTATACACAATAACACTATAGTGCGAAATATACTGTTTTATAATCCATTATTTTCATAGAAACTTTATAATGATTTGGCAAAAGTGCATTGAAATATTAAGTATTTTGGGAAATTCTGTGAGGTTTATTTCAGCTGATGGAATTGGATTTGGGCTTGTTTTACTTTTACTTACAGAAAATGAATGATTTATTTATGCCATTTAATATGGCGCTTCCCTATGGTCTCCTGATCAAAACTATGAAGTCCTTGCAATAATGAATGTGTCCAACTCGTACTTGCCGTATGCCGGCGTCTGAAGATGATATAAATGTAGCCAAGGAACTTCTAGTGAAAGGTGACTACTAATCGTAAGCACTTTTTTGTGTCATAAATTCTTTGCACAGACAATTCTAAGAAACACATGCATAATGTTTTCCATCTCTTTAAAATTACTCCAGAATGTATGCAATCTCTCAGGAGTGAGGTAAAGCCTGATTAGAAGGTTATTCTACAATTCCGTATGATTTAGACTCATCAGCTGAGGGATTAAAATGCAATTTTGACTCTGATAACTGCTGGTACCAAAACCTTCATTTTCTACTGGCTGTTGAAAGCTTAATTAGGATAGATTCTGGTTTTAAGCAAATAGTACTGTGAGCCTTAAAGCTCCAGAGAACCAGGGGCTAATTTAGAGTTTGAAGCAGTATAAAAGGGTATGGGATGGGGGCGAGGGCTGGAGGGGTTGTACCCTTGATAATCCATAATGCAATGAAAAGGGTGCAAATTTCTTTTCAGTTTTGCATGACAGTGCAGAACATACATTTTACCTTCATTTAGAACTAGGGAACTCCAACTATGTGCACATTTTACGTGCACATTTTAAATTAACCCCCCTCTGCAGTTAAACATAGTTTTACCGGGTTATAGATTTGTTCCTTTTCCTGCTGCTGTTTGGAATCAGTCCCCCGGTGTCTAATTTGTAGGTATTTGTAAAGGTCTACATCTAGAAGATCAAACTGTTCTACAAAAAGATGAAAGGTAAAAGTCAGCCGCTATCCTGTTATGTATAGATCTGAACTCCCTTGTGAGCCAAAAGGTTAAATTCCTATTGGGGATTATTTTTGGTAAAGCCCTATGAACAGGATTCTAACCAGCAGGGTAATGTCCTTATCCAAAACTGTTGTCCTATACCATACTTTTAAGTAGTTTCTGCTTGAAAAGGCTTGAGCCAGTGTTAAAACCTATTCATTGTCAGATTTGTTTAGAAGTATTGCTCATGATACAGTGTATGGACCTAATCCCCAATGTATTAATGGCAGATTTCTGTATGCTGCATGAGCAAATCCTTCATATTGGGAGTTGTGAAGGTAACACTGATCTCACGGAACTTGTTTTATGTAGAATCGGTTTTCCCTACATGGGGTGTGACTTCACTCTGGATTTAGACCTGATGGGAAGAGGGCAATTTAAATTGTACAGTATGTTCTGGATTGAGAACCTGATGTACAGATCTTTTCTACACAGATGTTAAGGTAGGGTACTGCATGTGTACTGTAACTGCCCATTGTTCCATCTGGTCCAGAAAGGCTTATTATGAAGATACGATTGTAACTTATGAATGTACCTACCTTATTAAACCAGGGTCCAGCCTTGTATTTGTAAATTCTACGTTAAACTTTCATGTTGTTCAGTAACACATAACTTTGTTATATTTACCATACTGGTTAAACACTCAGCTTTCTCAGGACACGTCCACCAGCAGTGTAGACTTACAGTACCATACCAGGTCTTTCAGGAATACTGCTTCCATTATCTCACCTTGCAGTGGAAAGGGATTGTCAGAGTTGCAGCCAGCTGTGGTGCCCAGCGAAAGACATCAGACGGGTAAGTGTATTTTTATTTAATTTATTTCCTTTTTTTACATGTATTTTTTTTTATTTCCCATTGACCATCATGGGAACAAGTCGTTTTCGTGGATGGCCTGGATGGCCGTTTGTCGGTGCCGATTATCCACGGGAACGAAGTCGTTCCTGTGTATGGCCAGCTTAAGATAGCAATCATGTAGGGAGCCATATAGAGTACAGCCTAAAACAGGGAACACACTTTAGCTTTTTCACACATTTATTGTGGCAAGAAAATGATAAGCAAGTGTTTGGAACAATATCATGTTAGTGCAGTTGTCTAGTTTTTTATTTTTCCTTCCTGGGAGAAACCAAAAGTCATAATGATTGGACAGAGGGATAGATTTATGTAAACCAAGCTCTGTCCCCTGAACATTAAAAATCATACAACTGTTACCTATGGACAGGACTTGATGTCATCATGGTAATGAATGGGGCTGAGGCAGTGATGTCCATGAACTCTGAGAACTCTTGTGTTAATGCTTACACTCCCACAATCAAGTAATATTGTTACAAAGCAGATCTTTTAATCTACTGCCTAATTTGCAATGATGAAACTATGTCAGAAAAACAGATGATGAGAATCACAGAAACCCTAGTAAATCATATGTAGTGTTTACAAATGAGTCAGCTTGCGTATAGCTTTTATTATTTCCATACAGTGTGCTATGTAATGCAATATATGAACTCTGTCTTACCTGAAATAAAACCATTGAGTTATGATGACAGCTACAAATGCTGCACCCACAGGTATATTTAGTAAGCAATGAGTTTTGAAATTTGCTGCGTCGTGGCGTGTTTGACTGTGAGAGGGCAGTTTCAACGCGGTGAGATTGTACCTTATTCTCTACCTAATCTCGCTGGCGAGTTATACACATTCTCACCATTGCGAGTTATACACATTCTCACCATTGTGAGTTTTACACATTCTTGCTGCGAGAAAGCCAATCTCACAGACAAATCTTGAAAACACACCACAAGTTTTACTAAACTCGCTGAAACACAGCAGCGAGCTCCAAATGCTTACAAAACACGGCGCTTAGTAAATACACTTAACACAGTTACAAACATGCAGCAAACTCGTGGCAAGCCTCAGTGAGATCTTCAACCACTTATTCTCGTTGCTTAGTAAATATACCCTGAGATGTTGTCCATAGCAACCAATCAGATTTGACCACTCATACCCCGTTCTCATTACTAGACTTGAAAAAGCTGGCTTAGGAGCCAGGGTGTAGAGCTGGGGAAATTGGAGGGGATGTGAAAAAAGGACCATTCAGAATAGCAGAAAAAGACAGCTTTTTTGTAAAAAAAAATTGCAACTCTGCTTTTTGCTACCTGTACACATACTTACTCAGAAAATGTGCTGTAATTGGCTGTGATTGTTTACATGAGGGGAGGGGGGAAAGACAGGCAGCATTTTGCTGGAAACAGCTGACTGTGTGAGCCAATCAGCGCTGCACAAACACAATGCTAGAGGAAAGCCAGCTATGTAGTGTTCACACTGACTGAAAAAGCCAGATAGGAGGGCAAAACCCCTTCTAAAAAGCAGACTCTGAACACCAGCTTTCAGTAGCCGGCTTTTTGTAAATTGAGCATTCACACTGAGTTTAGAAGCCGGCTTTTTCATCAAAAAAGACAGTTAATTTAAGGTAATGTAAATGGGGTATTAGCTTCATTTTACACACTGGGCTGTAATGTATCAGTGCTGACCACTATTTACCAAAACAGCTGCTAGCTATGTAAGTGATCTGTGTCAGAGCATTGTTTTAAACTACAACTGTCTGGCAGCTTTTCAGCCTATGCACAGAGCACAGGACACATGCAACTAGATGATACCTT
Organism: Platyplectrum ornatum; assembly: GCA_016617825.1. Lineage (NCBI taxonomy): Eukaryota > Metazoa > Chordata > Amphibia > Anura > Limnodynastidae > Platyplectrum > Platyplectrum ornatum. The sequence continues at coordinate 50,095 of JABWIB010000224.1, read as the reverse complement.
CAGTGTCACACAGTTCCACCCCCTTCCTTGTATCACCCACAGGTAACACCAGGTAAAGCACCATTACTCGCGCTAACCCCATCTTCTCTGGGTGTCCCTTCTCAACACCAATCAGATCAATGTTTTAGGGAGGAATCTCACTCAGATGGACATCAAGCTTGCCTTCTGTGGAATGGACAACGTAGGATCTATTAAAGGCTTTTGGGGTATCACAGCACAAAGAATAGCTGGGCACAAATGGATGACTTTTACCATAACTCTGTTTGTAGTTGCTTAGACCAGTATTCAGTAAATTTAATAAAAATTACAGTCAGCTCTACATGGTTACCATTTAATGCATTCACTCTCAGAATATACAGGTCTTGGATTCCAAGATAAACATTAACTAGATCCTTTCCTCTGGATATGAGGAATTCCCAATATCACTGAACTCCTGTTAAGGCAATATAGTAAAGCAATACAGCAATTAGTCTTGCTCATCAAGAAGTTCAGTAACTTCTAAAATGGATTTAGAAAAGTCAACTACATGAACTGCAAGGGGCAACCAGTTACGCTGAAATGAGGCGACCAAAAAAAATGTCATTAAAAATAGAAGAATGGGTCCGTTATAAAGCAATTATAGTAGCCAGGTGGTTAACAAAGTATATAAAAACAATTAATATCTTTTTAGATTGCAACAAATGTGTGATTGAAATATGCGTGCTTTCAATTCTCACCAGGAAGCTTCCTATGAACTATTTAGCATCAAATATTTCTTTGAAAATGTTGAAAAAGCACTTTTGTTTCAAGTAGCAGATATTGAAGATCACATGGTAAAGTATAAGATGGAAAAAAATCAGCTAATAAATAAGTTAAGACTGAGAAAGCTAAATTGCACTGATGAGAGACAGGAGAGGTCTACCATTAAAGCCAGAACTTGTCTTTTCTCAAAGCATAAAGAGGTCAAAACCCTTGAACAGTATCATTTACCCGCCCCCTGTCTGAGCCCAGGGCTGGCTGAGGCAGCACACTTCTGCTCAATAGCACGCATCATAAATAGAACATTATCTGCAGGGCCAGTAGCACATGGTCCCAGCCTGGTCCCTCACCCCTCCTTCATTCACCCAGCTACCTCTCAGCTCTGGCTGTATACAGAACAAGCTCAACAGTGGCTTCATGCCATAAGGTTTCTCCTACTAACACTTTCCCTGCCAGACATTTTATGGACTGAATGCGCTAGCAGTGTAAAATAGTGCATTCAGCCATGCTTGTACCTTGACATATTATGTCAGTCTTTAACCAAGTAAATCTTTCCACTTATATTTACCCTGTAATAATGCTCTTTTCTAACCCTCTGACTCGCTGGCTACTATGAATTCATATTGTGATTATACCTGTGCTATTATTTGCTTCTGAATGCACTGATGTTTATAATATCTCTGCAGCAAAATGAAAAAAGGAATCAGACATCAGGGGGCAGGTAAATGCTCTGCATATTATAGTAGATTATTTATGAATGCCATAATTGGGGAAAAACACATAATGAGTGATTGCCTCGGGGCCGCAAAAAACCCAACAACAATGCTATATGTTTTATTCTTTGTACATGCACAGTATATTTGTATTAATGTATGTCTGTGTGTATTTTGCATTTGGCGCTTCCTTATCTTCTGTCATCCGTATACAATCCCTTAATGTGACATTGCTTGTTCCCTAGTGTGTCTACATTTTCACCTTTATCTTGCATGCATTCTGTCATTCCATGCATCCCTTTCTGCTCTTTCTCATTCTCTCTAGTAAACACACACTCAATCCATGGGAGACAATCCTGCTGCTGCCACAGCCGTGTGCATGCCTTTGTCTTTCCGAACCCCCCCTCTCCCATCCCTAGGGTCCCTTCTCGCTTTGCTATAATGGGAGGCTATTCACAGAGATAAATGGTCAGGCTGCAGTGGGGCCTCACCTGAGGGGATCCCCCCCTTTAACTAATAGCCTTTTAATTTTCTGCCAGAAGGGCACAGACAGAGAAGGCAGAAATCAATCACACATCCATCTTCATCATTCCTGCCTAGGGAGTGCTTTGAGCGGAGTACCCTCCTGGGTGGGAGTCAAGAGAATAGAGGGTGAGGAAGACCAATGAATGGGATACCCTTATGTGGTAACTCAGTGGGGTAATAAATCTGTGGGCTACAGGCCTCTAACCTCTTAGATGGATTTACAGCTAATTCATTCTTCATATTTTTACATGTTATAATAAGCATATTGAGCACTGCACCGTTAGGTGTCAAAGGCTCAAGATATTGTAGGTTCATAGGCTGTACAAAATGTATATTAAAGCTAAAATAAAATGTTCATATTTGGGATATGTTGGTAAAAAATAATTCATATCTTTATGAATATTGTTATTTTAATAGAATTGTGCCTATATATTTAATATACCAACATTCCCCTCAGTGTCACACAACAAGACTCAAGCAGGGGACTTTCAACCTGCTCTGTGCAGATGGCCTGGCCGGGCACTGGTTAGCAGTGTGCCCTCCTGCAATGCTTATCAGGCTTTCATGTTCTGCTGACCCTGAACAGCCTGAAGCATGGGTCATCAAGCTAATGCTTAGACTTGCAGTACAGGTTTACATAGGAACTATGATTTATTTTATGGAAATCAAGTTATGAAGCACAGAAGATCTTAAACTAATAGGAAAAGAAAATCAATAAGAGTTTGTAATACCCTACAAGTATGAATACTATGGAAGGAAATATTACCCTCAGGGTAGCAGAGCAGAAGGAGATTTCCAGCCCGTCTCATTGTTTGGAGATCTGTAATAAATACATTTGTATGGATGATTACACAAACCAGAGCGGCAGAGTATAACACTTCCTGTTGGTATTTGGGGGTCACCTTGCTTAGATACACCGCCACAACCCTATAATTCTCATATAATGTTGCATGTATATCTCAATTCATATTTAATAGCGTGTAAGTGCACAGCACCACTTCCTTGATTTAGGCATACGCCTGTTATTTTCTTTTTTTTAAACCAATAATCATAAATTAATCTATGTCCCATTTAGTGCATAAAACCCCCCAGAGCACCTTGGATATAGGAGTAGAAGGTAAGGTAATGTAGAATCTATGTTCAGGTGGTCCATGTTTTAGTTATGATTTGCAGGTTATAGTAATCTAGCACTGCTATACTAGACCATCGTTAATACAGAAACTTTGAAGTTTAATGCGTATGTTACTGTGCTCAGAGCATGATATACACCTCATCCTAAAAGATAATATTATATATGTCATCCATGCTAGTGCACTGCTAGACAACAGGAAGAAACATTTACTCCAGGCCACCTCCTCTTGTGAGCTGCGGCAAACACTTATATCGCTCCTATCATCCTGTCTCTATTAAATGAGAGGCCTACCTGAATCTGATTGGTTGCTATGGGCAACATCCCCACTTTTCAATCTCCCTGCTTAGTAAATTTAGGCCTACGTCTGAGTTTAGGGTCAGTACCTAGAGCTTCCAGCAAATATGGTGCTTCCTTGGGTGTCCTGGTTTCATTTGGCCAATGATATAGAAGTGTAGCCTAGAGGTGGATATTTAGTGTTCGTTCCTGGACACAGATCCTTCAACAAAAAGAAAACTATTTGAAGAATCTTCTTGAAAATAGTATTGCAGCAGTGGTCAAAATGGTGCAAATGTATATGAATATGAAATTGCTAATTTCTGTAATTTAATTGTTATTTAGAAAAAGGAGAAGAAATTGCAGCAACTATTCTGGCAAATGTAGTCATGGTGTAAAATATAAGAGTCTATGACAATGCATTTTAAATTGGAAAGGAGTACTTCACAAACTATGTTCCTTTTGTCACAATTATGCAATAAAAAAGTAACACAACATAACACAGGACAACCAGTCACAATATAAAAAAAACCTAGAAAATTAGGTGTAAGGTGTCAGGTACTCACAATACAGTCAGTCCTGTACCCAATATCCAGATACCTGACAAATAGAAATAAAGAAGCAGGGCTTGCGTTTTTAACATCCTTATCGTCACATTGGTTCAATTAATATCTATCATTCATATTCTGCCGACACATTAATTGATGCAACCAAACATATAGGTGAGTGTTATCACATTTTTCATGCACAAAAAAACCCACTGTATATATACATATATATATATATATATATATATATATATATATATATATATATGTGTATGTGTGTGTGTTTGTATTAGACAAACATCTACATGTTTTTCTCGACACTATTTTGGAGCAATTTGTCATTTAAAAATGTACAAAAAGTACAACTAATAATAATCAACAGATGCAGGATTTGTCATCCAATTTTCCCTCTTTGTTTATTTTCTGCCCATTATCTTTTTCTCTTAGAATTTAGCATTTCTTCCTTTTACACCTCCCACCCCTGCTGTTCTCCTCTCCCCCACACACAGCAGCGAGCAGGGCTGTGGTGCACTATGCAGGGCACTGAGGGTTGGAAGGAGCAAGCACAGAATGCTTTAGAAGCAGCTGTTTGCCTGGCCCCCCGATGTCTATAGAGAGCAGGCCCTCCTGCTCTCTTCATTCACAGAGCTCTCTCCAATTACTGGCGCAGAGTGTGGATGTGACACTGACTTTCCCCGGCATGATTAGGGGCAGTGTGGAACTGGGAAAATCACAGTGGCAATAAAAATAAGGCCTATTTATTACTGGCAGGAGATGCTGTCCCTTCCAAACTACAGTGCCCCACACACTGACCGTCTCCTCCTCTCTCACTCACTCCCCACGGTCTCTTTGTATGCCGTTAACCCATTCAGAGCTAGAAATGGCAATTATACATATGGGAAACAATATTTACTAATCATGCTCTGTTTGGCAGGACGTGGCCGTCTTATTTCAACACCTGAGAAAATCACTTTTAGACTTGGTCCAAACACGCGACATCGCAAATGAGGCAGATTAGCTGCAACAAGTGGCAATGGGAAGACTGGGGCCAACACAAATAATTGGCAAGTGGTACAGAAGAGCTCCATCACAAGTTTACCTTGTCAGGTCACTGTGAAAAATAATGAATAGATGACAAATCATAATGAGCCAGCTGATATGTCTTCCTGATAATCTGCTGGTGTTACCTCAGTACACTAAGAATTAATTGTTGCACTACTGATGTTAATGGGAAAGGTTGCTTAGCAATATGAAAGATTGTGTCAGTTTAACAGTTTAACCAGAAGATCAGTCTTACATAATGTTGTTGGAAATGTATTCTTTTACTGGTCGTTTATTTGTTCTCTGTATTGGGGTTTGGGTGTTTTAAGGGAGACAATTGAACAAAACACATGGATTGGATTATAGATATAACCAGTGGTCGAAGTGGAAATTTAGAAGTGGTGGTATGGACATTTAGAAGTGGGGGTATGAAAACATTGAATATAATAGAAGTTAATGGAGATTTGTAGTTTTTCAATTACAACGTTAGAAGAAGTGCTGGTATGGCATACACCCGTATACACCCCTACTTCGAGCCCTGGATATAACACTAATGGGCACCCCAACCCGTGTCGAGATATTGTGCTGTCCTTGTGGTACTCAGATCAAAGTCTCAACCATGATGTTCAGAGTTAGGATTTCTGGCACTGGGCTCTTTCAGATATCCTCTGTGACCTAGGACCATGGATGGTACTGTAGACCAGAGCAGGTCTCTACCTTGTACCATCATGTGCCAGGTACATACCCAGTGTAGCATGGGTATCTGCTGTATATATACAAAACCTTTTTAACTCACACCATGGCCTACCCACCCTTCTTCTCCCTTCCTGGCTTATTAAAGCATCTCTGTAGGATCTTCATGGGCTGCTGCATAAAGTGCTTAGTGTGCATAAAACACACACACTATTTAGATACTAATGGAAAAATGTCAGCAAAGTAACTAATAACAGATGAAAGAGAAGAGAATAGGAATGTCCAGTATAAATGAGAGGGAGAAAGTCCAGGAGGGAAACACCACGGAGCATGAGAAGGCAAGGAAAATACAAGCAGAAATGAAAGAACAACATGAGCAATGGAAATCTACAACTAGGTAACATACAGCTTTAAACTGCTGCAACCAGCACAGCTTGTTCCTGCCAGATACTTAAAAGAAGGCTGACCGATCATAATTTCTGACATGTCCAGCATCTCGTTACTAATAGATGCTAGGAAGCAGCAGAGACTCATAATAATTAAGAACTATAAACTTACCTGCTCCGGTGTCTTCAGTCTGGTCCCAGCACATGCACAGTAAGTCTACTCCGGGACCAAACAGCGCTTCACATGAAGCCCAAAACACTGCATCTCCTCGGGGGACTCCAGGGTGCAGATAAGTTTTAATATTAATTAATAATGGAACAGCATTGTTCATAACAATATGATAGTGTATATTCTTGACCTACAGGCCCAAGCTATGCACTTGCAATAACTTCCTGAAAACGCTTCAGTTTCCCCCATGCCCTCTGAATCTGGAGACTTTTTTTATGCCTCCTCACATTATGCCAGTGTGAAAGTCACATTTTTGAAATTCCACAACTGACAGCTCAATGTCTGAATGTATGACATTATACTTATGACAATATATTTCCATATTCTTATACCATTATAGGTCTGGGTTGCAGAGACTCCAGGATTTCGTGCATTTCTCATGAGAAATGTAAAGCACTGTTTCAGACCTGATTGTTACTATGGGGGAGTGGAACTTTATGACATCAAATACAGCCAAACCCACAGTAAAAGTATGGATTTGCCTTCCAGGGGACAGGGATTTGGGTGTGATTTTCATAAATGACACCCTCCGTATCACCCTCCTCATAGATTGACTTTCTTGAAATGGTAAATTGCCTTTACAGAACATTCTCCCCAATCCCTTCCTTGCTGCATGCTGTTGTGAATCTTTAGCATTAGCACAATTCAGTATTATGTGTTTATTTGTTATAACCTGATAGCTAGGTTGATGCATTGAATAACATTTGTGAAACAAAACACGCAACAACAATAAAAGAGAGAGAGAGAGAGAAAGAGAGAGCATATTATAGCATGAACCCACCTACTTTTATTAGTGTATGCACCAGTGGTGATCATAGCTTCATTGGACTAATCCATTTATACCATTGGGAATGGTGACAATCAGTAGAATGTGTTTGTCAAGGTGATCCCTTTTCATTTATCTAGCCTTGGACTTGATGTCTGATTACCATATGATAATTTATGCCACATTGTATTTCTTTATCTATATTGATATGTTAAAATAGCTTTAAGCTACATACTGTTTTCCTGCTTTTTTTTATTATATATTAGATATGCAGGTTAACCAGATCAAATACTACTAAAGTATTAATTAAAAAAAAATAAGTATTTTATATTTGGAATATAATGCAAATATAATCTTTTATTTATATGGGATGGTAGGTGCCATGATATTGCCATTTTGGTTTGTGTCTGCCTATCAGAATCTAACAAATTGTACTATCAGATTGTAACATATTGCTCCAACTGAGTCAGACAATTATCTTGCTTCATCTAGATTCTGCGAGCTGCTTGATAGACATAAAGAGGGTGACAAGCTGGCAAAGAATTGCTACCCATCTCTAGTTCAAATCAACTGTAGCAAAGCTGTGCAACACTATTAACTCCAGAAGTACAAAATGGAAATGATTCTCTGTATTGATGACATAGGTAGAGAAAGGAGACAGCACAGAAATGCCAGATCCATTGGCTTTGATAAAAGAACCAAACAAACTATGACAGTAACCTCCTAGCTGGAGATGTTTTCCCACTAGGAAGCAGGTACTGTAAGCCCTATGCTTTATCCTTCTTTAAGCATTTGTATGCTGGGGTGTTTAGTAGAACAAGATAAGTGAATGAGAATTTTTACACATCAATGCCAACATTTGTATTAATAATAAAAGTAATAATATCCAATATCCTTCAATAAGAAACAATGATCCAAAAACCTTAAACCCCTCATATTTATCCAATCCTCTTAAAGTGCTCCTTGGGTAAATATGAGGGGGTTTAATGTTTTCGGATCATTGTTTCTTATTGGAGGATTATGATGTCATTTTCGGACACGCATTCACGTCATTATAAAAGACTGTAATTGGATTAGTTCCCACACACCTTGAAAAAGACTCCAAGCGAGTTGAAATGCCATGGTGGCTGCAGGCCATAACACGTCAGTGGTGGATACTGACAGTTTAGCTGTGGAGATATGCCTAGTTCTGTCATATTCTATAAGTTAGTTGTTGAGGTTGAAAAGAGATATCAGTCCATCAAGTTCAACCTATTTTGGAATACAAATGTTCCCTCCTGACTAAGATAATAAATTACTTACCAGTCGTAACCCTGGATACCCTTTACCTCTAAAAATTAGTCTAACCCCTTATTAAATACATCTATTCATCCTGCCATCACAACCTTCTCTGGCAATAAATTCTACATCTTCACTGCCCTTACTGTAAAGAAGCCTTTCTTCTAATCTTAGCGGGTAACCACGTGTCCTCTGTACGGTTCTATGGGTAAAGAGTTCATGTGAAAGCTCTCTGTACTGACCCCTAATGTATTTATAGATAGCCGTTCCTCATAACTTAATGACTCTATACCCCTTTTCAGTTTTGTTGCCCTTCTCTGAACCCGTTCTAGTTCTGTAATGTCCCTTTTATGGAGTGTTGCCCAGAACTGTACTCCGTATTCCAGGTGAGGCCTTATCAACGATTTATAGAGTGGTAAAATTATGCAGGCATCCCGTGCATCTATGCCCCTTTTTAAACATGCAAATATCTTATTGGCCCTTGCTGCTGCTGATTGACATTTTGCCCTATTGCTAAGTCTATTGTCTACAAGCAGATCCAATCCTTCTCCATTAAAGACTCCCCTAAATTAATCCCATTTAATGTGTAGGTTGCATGTGTGTTATTGTGACCTAAATGCATAGTTTTACATTTATCTATGTTCAATCGCATCTTCCATTTGGCTGCCCACTCCCCCAGTCTATAAAAGTCCCTTTGCAGACTAACCACATCTTGCTCTGTTTTTATTACCCTGCATATTTTAGTATCATCTGCAGAAATAGTGACTTTGCTCTCTAAGCCATCCCCAAGGTCATTTATAAATATATTAAAAAGGAGNGGCCCCAGCACGGAGCCCTGCGGTACACCACTTAAAACTTTTGACCAATCTTAAAAAGTTCCATTTATCACAACTCTCTGATGCCTATTCACCAACCAATTCTCAACCCAAGTACAAATGTTATTTGCTAGACCCAGTCCCCTTAATTTGTGAACCACATGTATGGCACCGTATCAAAGGCTTTTGCAAAATCTACCGCATCACCATTGTCTAAGTTCACACTTACTTCTTCATAGAAGCTTATTAGATTCGTTTGACAAGACCAATCCCTCGTAAATCCATGCTGATTCCCAGTAATTATCTTATTGGCCACCAAGTAATCCTGAATATTATTCCTTATTATGCATTCCAGTATTTTCCCCACTATTGATGTCAGGCTTACAGGTCTATAATTCCCTGTTATTGATTTAGTTCCCTTTTTAAACAATGGTACCACATCAGCTATTTGCCAATCCCTTGGTACTAAACCTGATCAGACTAATATCAACATCGTTCCACTTGTTGGTGGGTAAGAAGCACTTGGATGTGCCAAGTGTTTCTTACCCACCATTACATTTTGTGTAATAGATAGAAAAAAATAGATTTTTATTAATCATCCCAGTGAATTTATGCCATGTACACATGTCCCTATTTTGTCTGTGTGACGGTAGTAAACGCACAGTTTTTAAAACCAACATAACTGCTTATCGTACCAATAAAAGTTGAAAACCATTTTCAATTCCACTCACATACCACCAAAAGATAGAAGCAGTAGAGAGAGCACATACACATTAATAATTCATTTATTAATGACTCTGCACACTTAGATTAAGCAACCGCTTCTTTTATTTTAATGGTAGGAGATTGGAAAGAACAGGGTCTGTGTGCAATTCTAAACTTATGCGCAGAAATAAGATGTCTTCTATATATTTGCCTTGCAGTTGAATTTTTGAGGGTGGACCATTTATCTGGTGTTATTATTAATGTGGTGCTAAATATTATATAACTGGAGAACAGGAGGCTTACAGAAGACAGAAAAGATGGAGATTATAAATGATTGGCATATATATGTATACATGTTATATATATATAAACAAACAATGACTCTTTTTTTTATCACTATATATATAAAGCTCCTTAGAATGTAACAACTTATAGAAGGCATTTACTTGAAGGCTCTATATTAAGACTGGCCTTGAAGCATGGTTTTGTCTGGAATTGTATTGTTGTTCTTTGCTGCATGCCTAGGTTTTCATGTCCCTTACACTCACTCCCCAGCTGTGAAGGTTTTCTTTCCTCCTTGTCAATATTTTTTTTTTTATAATGTTCTGTCCAACTAATGACTGAAATAAGAGGTGGATTTCAGGGTGAATGCTAAGCCAGGAGGTATCAGAAGCGAGGACTTTGGATAGTTACAGGTTGAGTAGCTTGATATGGTTTTTTGAGTTGTTTGAGTTCATATGAAGTCAGTATAACTATATTCAGCTATATCACTATTAGAAATGTTTCATTTATACTGTTATTTATGCTGCACTAATCAGTTATCAACTTTTGAACTCATTCAGGATTTATAAACTCTAGAAAAAAAACGAATTACTAAACAGAGTCAACAAACCTTCATCTCTTATAACGTTATATGTCTTATCTTTTATAACGTTATATGCTGATACTGCTGTATAAACTGCAATGCAGCATCTATTATTCTGTTATGACAATGCATTCCCAGGACCCAGAAAAATACCCATTTAGGTCCAGTAAAAACCTGTCCTTTCTGGGAAAGTCTGAGGAATACATAAACACAATTGATGTTTCCATTTTCAAGATCCTGCATTCTGCAAGGCACAGGTGTCCAGTGTTATATGTTTCATGCCTGAAAATCCCCAAGCTTCTATTCTGAACTGGCTGGCAGCAGATGCACCATTCTAACCTGGCAACCTTTCCTGCCAACATCTCTTCTGACCCTCTGAATCTCTTCCTGCCTGGAGCAAAATCACAGTTTTGTAGAAAATAAATGGAAAAGCAGTTTGCAGAAGGTAAGTACGGCATATTTCTACACATTTATTGCCTTTTAAAAGAATGTGCCCACCAGATGTGCAGTTACGGATCCCCTGGTGTACGGATCCATCCCCTGGGTCAGATTTGTCCTCCTACTCACCTAAATTAAGTGGGCGGTCGCACAGGCCACTGAACCACACTCATTAGATAAGGTAGGAGAGAGCAGGATCTTGTCTCTTTGGACCAGATTCAGACTTTAGACACTATTGATTTACTCATGACTTACTAAAGAGTGGGCAAAACCATGTTTAATTGCAGAGGAATCAAATTTCATTAGTTGCAAACAGTTTAGAGTTGATGTTTCCTAGCCCAAGTCTAATAACAGTGTAACAGTAACACTTGTCAGTATCTGTGTGCAACATGCAAAAATAAAGTATTCTCCCTGCATGCACACACTAACATTCATTTCACTCTTGAGTAAGTTGTGAGTCAATAGTGTCTAAAGTGCTACAAATACTGGGTTTAATGAGGATCCCATAAACGAATATATTAATAATATCAATACATATTTAATATATAAATTAAATTGTAAGGGGAGTCGAAGCTACCATTTCCATCTGGCAGGTCTTAATCAGGCGCTCTGGATCAATTTTAAACTACCAGCGATGTTCGGCAAGTTTGAAGATCTCAGTTTCTCTTTAAAAACTGGTATTTTCTTATTTTAAAAAGCGTTCTTCTTTGTGTTTGTTTCTTGGCTAATCGGCTAATTTACCAGTAATGGCATCTGGCATGACAAGCATTATATCATGCTGTCCAGTAACTGAGAGCAGATAAGACATTTTGTGAGGAATCCTGTTTCATGCAATTTTTGTGCTGAGTGTGTGAGTAATAATTTATTATTTTTAAAATAAAATAAAAAAATAGGCAAACATAACACAAAGGAGCCAATATGTTTTCTAATATATATGGTACTTTTTCACTGTCTTCTTTGGTAGATGTTGTAAAGGCTGGTACACAGCAAACCAGCACAATATCTGGTACTTTTACAGGGAGTAGTGTAGCACACCATCAGATTTATCAAGGCACCTGAACCTAGTCTTCAATAGTCCAAGTAATGTTCACACACAACCACGTCTTTAAGCCTTCCAACATAGAGGGAAAACAGGACAGACACCCAAAATTGTGAATGACTGGATTGGCAATTTTGAAAATTGCTACTAATCGGGTGGTCTCTATCTTGACCATAGTAAAAATCAAGATGTTGAGTTTAAAAGCGATGGAATGAAAAAGTTCTTGTGGTTTTCTTTTTCTGGTTTTATGCACAGTTATGGGCCATAAATATGGCAGTATCAAAAGTGTCTGAAAAACATCCCAAAATGCAGTTTTACAAAACCTGTTAGTAAATTCACCCCTCTCACAAGTACGAACTTGCAGCAATAATAAAGTAGTGTTTATATAATAAATAAATGGCACATAGGCGCTAAAACTGCATTTTAATTACTGTGCAGCTTACACACACACATAGTGCTGCTGCTTTTAGGGTTAAATAATGAATCATTGCTGGATTAAGTTAACAAGCAAAAGTCGTAAATCGTAACTTTTGGACAATACAAGTTTGGTACAGCTCAGTGGCCATTTGTGTTGTGTAACTGTAGTGTAGTCAACTGTACTAAGCCTTTTTTGGAATGTTAATAGAAATCTTCTACTGTTTTAATAAAGACATGAGTTTTTTTATTTTCTTACTGAATGTAGAAATGATTGACACATGCACAGCACACTACAATGAAATAGGTTGTGGAATTTCAGCCCCCTGGAGTTAGACATGACCTGTATCTGGTGCAAATGATTTGAGGTAAACTGGTCTGTTTTATGTCTGCATTTGGCTGTGGATTAGGTGCACTTACTTGATTACACCCTTACTGTACATTGACTACAACATCCATCTAGGACCTGATTGTCGGGTCTCAGCCGCATAAGGCTAAAAAAGGAAGAGGGGCGGCAGCAGCACTGAGAGGCCATCTTCACTAACAGTCTGAGACAGTAAGACAGTCTGAGACAATAAGACAGTCTGAGACAGTAAGTCTACTGGCACCACTTTAGCTCCCGTCAGAGCAAATGATTTTCAGCAATCTGTGGAGAAAAGGGACAGGTGGCTATGTGTTCCCCTGTAGCCCAACGCAATAGGCTGCAGCCTTATCAGTCTATTGGCTGATCAGGCCCTGCATCCATCCACCCCTTCCCCTTCACAAAATGCCACGTTTGGATTAAACCCTAACTGATTATATGTTGGTCGGTCTAAGTACGTTTTTCCTCTAATTTCATTATTAAGGAAGATGAGTTGGACTTAGCAAGTAGCTACTGTATAGACCAAATAAAACATTAACTGCTGTTTCTAGTGGTTAAAGTCATTCCTTAGTTTTATACTATAATGCTTATTCCTTCATATCCTTCTGCTTCATCTGACACAAATAACCACTTACTCCTAATGTAAACATGAAATATGCTAGATGAAGGAGTGTATGTATGGTATACATTAAGAAGATTCTATCCTCATACTCTTAAACTTTTTAGCTCCTAAGAATTGAGGAAACATCTCTGTATGGATGATGCCCAGATTTTTCATCCTCCTCGGGTCTCGCCATCTGTGTTGGCCTCAGCTACTGATTGTTATTTCGATAATTCATCTTGGCTGTCCTCTATCCATCCATCCCAGTATTTCAGAAACAAAGCTTTTAGAAATCTATTCAACTAGCAGAAACAATCTACCTGACATCTTTTTTTTCTGTTCACAAACCAGGACTGGAAGTGGCAGTGTATACAGTGGTATTATTATTATTATTTTCTATGTTTCTACTGGACCCTTGTCACAAACCAAAATAAACCACAACCTCAAACTTTACCTCAACAAGTTGACATCCTTAACTGTCCCTTGTTCCCTACATTCAACTGTACATTGTTCCCCAACACTTATTTGTATCCAAATTCAGCTAAATACATTTATGAAGCATTCCATAATATATATGAGCAGACTTGGCTCAGAAATAGACTCAGCTTTTATTTTCGGGTATTTACATCCAAACCATGTGAATGGTGTAGGAATTACAATGGTTTCTATATGTGCCTCACACTTTTTAAGGGACCAAAAGTAATGGGACTCTCAACTCAAAAGTTTTTCATGGACAGGTGTGGGCTATTCACTTGTTATTTTATCATCAATTAAGCAGGTAAAATGTCTGGAGTAGATTCTAAGTGTGACATTTGCATTTGTAATCTGTTGCTGTTGACTCTCAATATAAGATCCATAGAGCTGTCACTATCAGTGAAGCAAGCCATCAGCAGACAGAAAAATCAAAACAAACCCAACAGGGATATAGCAAAACATTAGGTGTGGCCAAATCAACTGTTTGAAACGAGAAAGATAACACCCGAGACCTCAGCAACACAAAAAGACCCGGAAGACCGTGGATGACAGAATCCTGGTGAAGTAAGAACACTTTCCAGGAGGTAGGTGTATATGTGTCACAGTGAACAATCAAGAGAGATTTCACATGAGTAAATATAGAGGGTTCACCAAAAGGTGTAAACCTTTGGTGAGCCGCAAAAACAGGAAGACTAGGCCCTAAATTTAGCAGGGGGTTTTCAGGAAGATTGAAAGATTGCAACCAATCAGATTCGAGCTCACATTCATCAGTATGTAATATGAAACTGAGAGCAGGAAACTGATTGGTTGCTATCGGCAATATCCCACTTTTCAATCTCCCCGCTTAGTACATTTGAGCCCTTAATTAGAGTTTACCTAATAACATCTACAAATGCCCTTACAGTTCTGGAACAATATCCTATGGACAGATAAAACGAGGATCAACTTAGTGATCAAGAGTGATGGGAAGAGACAGTATGGAGAAGGAAAGGACCTGGTCATGACCTAAAACATTTCACCTCATCAGCATGGTGGTGGTAGAGTCATGGCGTGGGCATGTATGGCTGCCAATGGAGCTGGTTCCCTTGTATTTATGGATGATGTGACTGCTGACCAAAGCAGCAGGATGAGTTCTGACGTGTTTCAGGCAATATTATCTGCTCACATTCAGTCAAATGCTTCAGAACTCATTGAATGGGGCTTCACAATGCAGATGCACCCCAAGCATATTGCAATAGCAATCATAGAGATTGTAGGCTAAAAGGTGGAATGTTAAGCAATGGCCAAGTCAATCACCTGAATCCATTTGAGGATGTATTTCACTTAATGAATACAAAACTGAAGGGAAAATGCCCCATGAACAAGACATTTACCGTGAAACCCAGCGTCTGGTGATGTCTATGTGTTCCAGATTTCAGACTTCAGGCTGTAAGTGACTGCCAAGGATTTGCAACAAAGTATTAAAAATGTATATTTAGGATTGTTTAGTTTGTCCCTTTTGTTACTTTTGGTCCCTTGGGAAGCACATATAGAAACCATTGTGATACTTACACCGTTGACCTGATTTGGATGTAAATACCCTCAAATGAAAGTCTGCCCATCTTGCTCGTTTAATTTCGAATCCATTTAATTTCTATTGTAGTGGTATATAGACCTGAAAATACAAGAATTGTGCCATGTCACAATATTTATGGACCTGAATGTGTGTGTATGTGTGTGTGTATGTGTGTGTGTATATATATATACTGCAGACAAATCTCTTGTCTACTATCTCAAAGAGGCAAATTTCCTATTTAGTGATACAAGGACTGTGGCTCTGCAGATCAATGAAGAATATAGTAGGAGCCCTCAGGTACAGATATAGTTTAATCTGGGTCAATTGTTATTGCAGTTGCCAAAGGATTGCATTAAGAAGACCATAAGATGGCAACGAGTAAAAAAGAGCTATCTTGGGTTAGGCATTTTGGGGCCAGATGATCCAGATACATTTCATCAGTATGCATGCATACATAAGCCTCCAGTATGGATTTGGATGCTCAGGATCCAAACTTTTGTGCTGGAATTCTGTTGGTGGAGTGTGAAGAAGGAGGGAGAAATTTAAATTGTATGGTACAGGTGGGGTTAAGCCTGTGCAAACACGCTGGAAATGAATCATGCGCCTGTAACTCCATGCATGAGTTAGAATGTTGCAAAAATAAGGAGACATAAGGTGGAAAGTTACTATAACTATGGCACAGAGTAAAAATGTTTATTTAGAGCCTCGGGGTTTATCTCTGGTGTTGGTAGTTCAGGAGCTCAGAATATGCAAGATGGGTTGCGTTCTGGTAACTGAGCAGCCAATGTCTTCTATTCTTTTCTTGGAATGTCACCAGCTCTAATACAAACCTATAAGCCAAATCGGGTAGAAATGTATATTTCTCATTAGTACAAAATAGAAATGATAATGATAGTATTAAGAAAATTCACAATGATTATACCAGTTAAAATATATGTTAAATTATTTAGATCAGTGGTCAAAGTGGAAAGTAGCGGTATGATAAAATGAAATGAATTAATGTGAATGTGTATATGTAGTTTTTCAGTTACATCATTGGGAGAAGTAGCAGTAGTAATAGGCTTTGTTTTCCGCATTCTAAAATGAAGAATGTGCACTCTATTACCAATGTAGTTAAAAAAAAACCCAGACCTCTGTAAAGGTTTTGTGTATGGTGGCGGGGCGGAAAGGGGAAGGCTGTATGTAAAGAATCTATGCATGGGGATGGGGGAAAGGATGTTAATAGTACACATAAGTACTATCTTGGTTTCTACACCACCTTCATCTCACACAACAGTTGTGCGCAAACCATAAAGTAGGTGTATACAATTATAAAGACTTTTTCATGTGACCAGGTTGTATTTCAACCCTGCTACCAGACCGTTAGACAATTTGCTCTGTCCAGATACTGAATAAATCATAATTTACAACAGCTTTGGATACACTATTTTATTATTATTATTAGTTATTTATTAACAGGTTTCTATGTAGCGGCATCATATTACGTAGCACTTTACAATTTGACACTGACTGGGTGGTAACAGACAGAAAGGGTGGGTCGCAAGCTTGCACTCTATAGGAGAGATACATAAAAGCCTTCCATCAAACTCTTGTGCAGAGTCATAGGCAACATGCAGTCATAGTACATTGCTCGGAAAACCCTTCTGTACATGTGCGGACAGGTGCTGTTCCAGTTCTGCATATGCGCAGAACAGCGGCAATCTGCAAATGTGCAGAGCAGTTGGCATCTGTCCTAGATCCACAATACTTTTCTCTGCCGACAGAGTATAACAGCGGTGCTGTCAACCTCTATCAAGTGTTGAGCACTGTGCATTCATAATTTGCATCTGCCAATCTGGAGGTACGTTAACTCTAAGCAGTCAACTAAACATGGAATTTGAGGAGGGGGCCTACTCAATAGCACATTATCAGATACCAACAGTATTAAACAGCTTGGTGCTTGCATTTAATACCTGATGCACATGCACACTCAATCTTTGCACATGTATAATAGCACCAGATTAATTAACACCAGATCAGCTAGTATCTTTACAGGATCATTAGTTGATTTGCCCACTTGCCCCTCCAGGCAATAAAATAGTAAGTGTTTTGAAGTTTTATACTAATTTCATTGTGTAAGATTATTTTAATACAAAACTGATGATATAACTGATGTGTGGAACACCAACTAGCTCCTGTCAGCTACATCAATGAGCAATATGTGGTTGCCAATGATGCCAATAATAATCTCCATGCTGATTGACACTGCTGCCTGTTACCATCAAATTGCTTTGTTACTTAAATTGGTTAGTATCAGTTTGATGGCATACATGCCCCAGGGGCTCATTCATAGCTGTGAACATGATACACCTTTCCAGAAAGCCCCCTCTGATCATGCTCAGCACTCTTCCTCTTCTCCTGAAAACACAGGATGAATTATTAAATATAAACACACAATCAGATGTCACAGGCCAGGGGACTGCGGGGAGAGCAGCTAATCTTTCCTTACTATGTCTCCCTGCGTTCCTCCATCTCTTGAATTCATGCTGCAGGATTATGGAAGATGCATTCTTTATCTATGTGGCAAACAGGACACACGAGGAATATTTGCACCCCCAAATTGGAGAGATTAGGACATATTTGCGAAGGATTGGGGAGTTTTATCGCGTGTGACAGCAGCTGCTGATTAATATTCATGAGCTGGATAAGTGGGGAAGAGCGGCCTGACAGGTTTGCATGGGGGGATCAGGAAAATTAACTAGAAGAACACGGACATAGAGAGAGGGGAGAAAGGAGGAAGCAGTAAGAAGTGTGTGATGCAGAGATATGGAGAAGGGGCACACAAGTAAACATATGACAAAGAGAAGAAATTACAGAGCGGATATCATTTTTCCATTGTTGTAGATTATTTTATATCCTGAAGTGCATTTTGTAAGTTAGGAATAAAGAGGTGAAGATGTGAAGCAATAAGGTTTGTTTTCATTGTAAAAACTATGACATCATATGCGCAGCGGTAACAATATGTACAGATTTCTATGACCAGCTGCACAAGTTTAAGTAGTATTAGTGAAACATAACACAGTGAATCAGTATTATCTCACAATAATGTTTCAATGATGAGAAACTATGATTTGCACTGTGAAGTCCATGCTGCAGACAAATGGTTAATACAATGTCAAAAATAATTAATACAGTTGCCTTAACATAAAAATCCTGGTAAAAACATAAAATTGAATCAGACTACTGTGTATTGACTACATATATTGATCTTATAAATCCCAATATTTTGTGTCTTACCTAGCAAATATGAAGAAGAGTAGTCAATTAAATAAACAACAGCAAATACAACAGAGCTGATATATATATATATATATATATATATATATATATATATATGTATGTATATATATGTGTATATAACTCTAGTATGCAGTATGGGCAGATTTGTTTAAATCAACAGGTAAGTAGGTAGTGTCCCATTTGTGTAATCAGAATAATAACTTTGCACATGCTATGTCTCTCAATACCAACTTAGTCCTATTTTCTGATAACTACTTCCAGCAGGAAAACACCTCATATAATGATTATTGAAGGAGAATAATAGCTACAGTTAAAACTAGTTCAAATCTTATAGGGCATTTTAAAGACAAACCAGGGGGATGTTTCCAAACCATTGGGGGTGTGGCTGTCTCCAGCCTTCTAATCTCTCTCCGTGTATGTCTACTGCTTCTCAACCGCAACCTACCCCTTTAATGAGCTTAAACATACTTTACTTACCTTTGCAGTCTTCTCCTCTGCTATTCCCAATGACACCTTACACTGAAGATATCTGTTTCGACTGACAAAAAGAATTCATATTGGCAATATTGTTTTGCCTTCCTTTAGAAAGACAGGGGTGACATTTCGACTAGGGGGAACTTAATGTCTGTCACCCACACCTATAATAACCAAATGTCATTTTTTATTGAATTAGTGAGTATAACATCATTGCATATTCCAGGTGAAGTGTTACAGAAGATTTATGTAAAGGACAGATTATAATTCTCTCCTGTGAATTTATACCTCCTTTAAAATATGATGTTTTGCTAGCCTTGGTTGCTATTGATTGACATTGCTAGTTGTTGCACAGTCTGTGGTCCACTCCCAAATCCTTCTCCATCAAGGATTCACCCAGTGTAATCCCATTTAGTGTGTCATTTGCATGGATATTCTTGCTCTGCAAATGCATAACTTTGCATTTATCTTTGTTGAACCTCATCTGTCTGCTACCAAGACAAGACTTGCAACCAGTCTAAACTCCATTCTACAGAAAAACCTTCTACTGACTGAAGTCTACTGACTGCAATATTTTACTGTGCAATCTGTAAACACTGATCTGTAATTGTAAAAGGTGTATAATCGTATATAGCTTACCTAAGCTCCAGATCCAGACTTCCGACAACTGCATGCATTTCTGTGATGTGACCGGAACACAATCCTTTCTCTCTTCAGTACCCATCGTACTGCTTGCAGACTTTTTACCTAAGCATTTTAAGTATCCACAGGTTGGAGATTTAAATGGATAGCACTGTGGCTCAGTGGCTAGAAGCAATGGTCTTAAGTTTGATTGCTGGAAAAGGCCTTATCTGTGTGGCGTTTGTGTGTTTTCTTTGTATGTGTGTGCACTTTCTCCGCATGCTCTTGTTTCCTCCCATGTGTGAAAAACAAGTTTGTAGGTTATTCGTCTCCGATAAAAATTATCCCTAGTGTGTGTGTGTGATCAGTACAGCCTTGTATGACAGCGAAGGGTTGTTTCATAGGAAGGATTGACAGACTAGACGGCCCAACTGTTTCTCATCTGGCGAATTCTATATTTAAGGTAGGGTATAGTTGGCAAAGGGTTGTCCATATATGGGTGTGGTTAGCAGTGTATTTGTACTAATAAGAGGACACATCTCTGATCTGAATGCAGCAAAACCTGATATTAGGATTTGGTCCAAAGATATTAAGAACTGTAAAAGGCACTGCTCACCTAAATCACTGTGACATGCTATTATGGCTAATATATATATATATATATATATATATATATATATATATATATATATATTATTTATTTATTTATTTTTTTATGGGTAATATATATTATTTTGGGGCTTTTTTGCTGACTTCATTTGTCTAATGACCTTGAAATATAAGTACTTATTTTTGGACAATGTTTACACTGAAATCATCAGCCATTGTTTTGGTCATTTAGAAATCGGCGTTTCGGATGAGACATTAATCACACCCTCTGCCCAACCCCTATAGTGCCAGCCCTGGGAGGGAGAAACCAAAAGTCATCAACTCTGAAACACTGAGAGATAGGTAAATACGCAGCAGTGTATGTGTATTTAGCATGCATTAGGATTTGCTGTTTCATAACTCCTGGAGAGCCCCATATTGGCTTTGTATGCTATCTGGTATAGGTGTGCAAACCACAAATATTGTTTTTTCTTCTTAAATGCTGTTTACTATAACTACAATTTATGTAATATACATGGCTTCATCTTAATTCCAAAGTCCAACAAACTTATTTTGACAGCAGTATTTTATCTTGTTCTTGTAACAGTATACTCAGAGGCTGACTATACAAATGCTGGCTAATGCAAGGTATTTTTGGGGGTAGGGTTCTAGGTATCTATCTAGGTAATCCCATCTATAGACTAAATTTATTAAACATGGAGATTGAAAAGTGGGAATGCTGTCCATAGCATCCAATCAGATTCGAACTCACATTCTCCAGTATGTAAAATAAAACTGAGAGCTTGAATCTGTTTCTGTGGGCAACATCCTCACTTTTCAATCTCCCTGCAATATACCTGCTTAGTAAATTTAGGCCTATGTGTAACAGCCAATATTGTTAATAAATACAATAATAATTGTCTTGTTTTCTAAAAACACAAAAATATACATATATATGTAAATATATCAAAATAGATAAACATAGTATACATGCTTTCAGCTGGACAGTTTTGGGGGACTGTCTTGCTATCCCTCCTGCCTCCCAGTTTGTCCCGCTAAGGGGACAAACATTGTTATTCATGTTTACCTTTTAAACATGGGGCGGGTCTTGGGCGGAGTCAGACAGGGGACGGGGCTTATGTGTCCCGATCTTAGCCCCCGGTAAGTTGGAAGGTATGTACATATATATGGGTAGTGTGTATGTATGTTTGTATCTTAAGGTTACTATGTTATCTAGTCTACAGAGGAAAGGCAGGAGAGTATCTGCACCAGGCCAGTTCTCTTTCCTGATGTCTTGTGCTGAGTTAGTAGGTTACATGTTTAATGAACCCCAAGCAGAAAATAAACTGCAGAAGAATTTTTATAGTATATGCAAAAGGAATCAATTCAGTATACAAGGTCATATCTATATACATAGCAAACCAGCAAACTGAATATAGTCTTAGTTAGCAAAGGAATTAGTCTGCTAATCTGTTGAAAAACAGCCTAGGCCACTGTGTCACATAGCTGCTGTATACTTTATAATGAGATCTCAGGTTAGCTTTAACAAATGCATTCAGAATACACAATGGGCTAGCGGTACTAAACTGCAGGACTGGAAAGGTGAAAGGGTTTCCCATAACCACCAATCAGATTCCAGCTGACAGACAGTAAGAGGAAACTGAATGCTAAAATCTGATTGGTTGCAGAACATTTCCACTTTTCCATTCCATTAGTAAATATAGGCCAATATTCCTATAGTGAATAGAGTATATGTATGTTATTATACATAGTAACATCTATTGTTCCTATATGGTCCTATTTTTCTGTATTAAGTGCTTGATTTATTGCTTAGGTAGGACCAGGACGGAGGTTGGCCAGAGTTGGGCTGGCCCGGGGGCGGGACTTATGTGCCCGATCTCGGCCCCCAAAAAGTTTGGAGGTATGATTCAACACTGTTGACAAAATGTAGCTCCCTTCATTAAAAACTGGACAAATAAGCCCTATCCTTGGTGCGGTCCTGGACCCCTCCAGCTGTCCCTTTTCATGCCATTTAGGGTAAAAACAACTTTTACTGTGAGAACAAACTACCAAATAATAATGGTAAGGAGTGAACTGCATGCAGCATGTATGCAGGGTGAGAGGTGTATACATATACAGTAAGGGCTTGGTTAAGCACACATCTGCACCATGTCATTATAAGTAAGGAATGTGTGAAAAGTTAGGATTGCCCTTGTACATGCATAGAACGCCAGATTATGAATTTTTGTCGCTGCAGATATCTGGATCTGGTCCTATGTGTTAAAAAAAAACAACAAATATATAATACAGATAATAATTTAGTCGTTGGAAGATAAAGTAACAGGTTAGCTTCTCTGTCACTACTATATATCATCCCCTGTCCCAATTTGATACTGCTTGTATATGTAAGGAATCAATATGTAATTGCTTCTTTTTGTAACAAGTCGGTTCCAATGCCTCCTAAAGGGTGTAAGATTTTTTTTCCACACATTGCTCCATTGTGAGTGGTACTGTGTCATTACATGCCTTGTGTTATTATGCTAATCAAACTGCATGAACATTTCAGTCACTTATAACCCCTTCTTACTAGGACTCGGCTAAGCAATAATCTAAGAAGCACATTGAAATTCTAAACACCAAAATACATTGTAGATGCTATGAAAGAGATTCATTCATTTTATGGTTAATATCGAACACTCTTTAGCATTCATGTTATTCAGAGTGTTCAGGGTTCTTTCTCATAATGTTTATCAGGATGAAATTTACCTCCTGGTGTGATTGGTAACTTCTGGGAATAACTAAATATGTGTTTGAAATGTTTCTTGTTTATGTTTATCAGTTTTGATGTCATTTATCACAATGATACTTGGCCTCTACAAAGGCCTGAACATTGAGGTGCATTTAACCTAATGTTTAATTTGTTTTGTCTAGTTATCAAATCATACAAGTCCACTCCTGAAGTCCCACGAGGTCTCCAGAGTGCTGGGGGTGAATAGAATGAAGGTTGGAGGGGGTACTTGTCTCAATAATTAGACGCCCAAGGTGAGATATAACGCCTCACAGAGGTGATGACACCTGGAGGGAGTGGAGATGGGGGTTTTAGGTGATTTAGAGAAGGTGTGGTGGGCTTGGGGGAGATGCAGACACTTTCAGACAAGTGTGAAAAATTGTATGAGAAGTGAAAAATTACGTGACAAAATCTAATAGTGATTTCCTCGCTTCCTTCAATCAATGTTTTTCTATGTCTGTGATGGTCCAGAAAACTAACCCTTTACTCTCCACAGAGAAGAGCTACAGAAAATACTCGCAGCTTCCTTTTCACTAGTAATTTACAATTCTGGACTTTGCTTTGGACAGACTGAGACGGACAGAGAGTTTTGTGTTGTATTCTATAGCATCCGTCTGCACACTGCACAGTATAACACAACACTGCAGTTACTGAGGCCATTTATAC
This sequence comes from Platyplectrum ornatum, assembly GCA_016617825.1. NCBI lineage: Eukaryota > Metazoa > Chordata > Amphibia > Anura > Limnodynastidae > Platyplectrum > Platyplectrum ornatum. The sequence continues at coordinate 26,090 of JABWIB010000224.1, read as the reverse complement.
AAAAACACTTCGCCCTGCTTTTTGGACAAAAAAAGATGTGATAAGAATCTATACTGGAAACGCTGACAACTTGGAGATCATTAATCTTATGGCATAGAATCCAGGTCTAAAATAAACCATATAGACTGTTTACTTATTATTGATCTGTAGTAACTCAGAACAAAATGTTCCTTCTGAAGCCTCCCCCTCCACTACCAAGTGCAATAAACCAATATTTGTTTTTATTGGCAATGTTTAACTTGGTGACTTTTATAATTTTTTGTTTTATTTTGGGCTATTGCGATTTTTTTTAACATTTCAGGTTTTTTTTCTCTTTTTTTTCTTTTTCCATTTTTTTTCTTGTTTTACAATATATTCTCTGATTATAGAGTCTGTCAGTCTGCAGTAGTCTTTTCCATTTTATTTCTTGTTATATTTAAGCTTGTTAGCCATAAACATTCATTGTGATAACAATACTTGATTAGCGTGGCTGCTAACTGGCTTTTGCTATAAAAGACTTGCTTTCTATGCTGTGATTATAGTTTAATAATGATTTTAAATACAACATATATTTTATGATTTCTGTTTTCATTGTACTGCAGAGTGTTTTCTTTTCACAAAACCAGAACGTTGAAATTCTGGGACATGTATTATTCTCCCACGCTATGCAGTGCCTCTTATAAATGAAGCTTCTTACATAATATTCTAGTTAAAACTTCAAATTGTTTTGTGTCTGTTCATTTATTTCACCTTAAAACCATTTTTATGCTTTAGTTACTGGATCTTCAACCATTTTTTATGTTGTATTTGACATCCACCAATCATCACATCCTACTGGATGGTGAATTTGAAAGGAGACTTTGTATGGCTTAAAAGAAGGACTTACAGACAATGCACTGGATCCAGACTTGCGTACAATTGAACTTACAAGCGAGTGGACAAAACCAGTTGAATTGAGATGATGTTTCCTAGCACAAGTCTAATAACAGTGTAACAGTAATGCTGGTCAGTATCTGTGTGCAAAATGCAAATATAAAGTATTCTCCCTGCATACACACACTAACATTCATTTTATGTCCCCCCCCCTGCAATTCAACATGGGTTTGATCACTTGCTCGTAAATTCAATAGTACGTAAGTCTGGATCTGGTCCAATATTAATTTCTAGTGCTGAAATATCAAGCTATATTTAAAATAAGGTTAAATGCATAACTATGAAATTTAAAAGCAAGATTAATTAATTTTTTTAACTAAATCATAAACTGGACAACTTTCAAACAAATATTGCTGTTGCTGAAAGAATTGCACTGGTATTATTTAAACATTCAGTATACTATATTAAATGGATTAAATATGATACCAAACAGTCAAAGCATTGTAGATAAAAAATACCAAAGTAATATAGAGCAATATATCATTTTAAAGCATGTGAAATTCACAAAAGATTCGAAATTATTACACAAAAATCTCTAAATGACCTCAAATCAAAATGTATAAATCATCAAATTATAAAAGTATTATTAATATAAAGATATAAGGATAATCACAATGGAGAGAAAATCACTTGCCATAATACTTAAGGGGTTAATGTTTGTAACATGTTTTTCAAAAGTAGATCTAATGAAAACTATATTTTGTTCTAATTAAGTGCAACCGTACAATTTCAAACCTCTTGATTGGTTGTAAATTAAATGATGCTGGGTTAAGTCATTAGATAAAAGGTGCAGTTCCTTAATTAGAGAGTTACTAATCTTATTTTATTATATTTTAAGGCAAGAATTGTTTGTTTCAATTAAAGAAAATTAAATGTATTTAAATTAGAAAAAGTAATTATTTCAACATTTTATTGTTCAGGGGTTTTGACTTGATTAATAAGAATACTACAGAAACTTCAGCCTAATCGTCCTTAATAATAATATATGGTGAATAGGTGTACTTATTAAGTTAGCACACTATGCCATTAAAATCTCAGTTTATAACATTTTCTGGTTGTGTAGCATTGTAAACTAGCCATGTGACGGCTTCTCATTTATGTTATTAGTACTTTCAGTGCTGTTTTATCATTATGTTAAGAAAAACAGATAAATGGGCTAAACAATGTATGACTGGTGAAAATCTGCTCAGTACAACACATTGTAAGATCATATGGTAACTGCAAAAGTATGGTTAAAAATTGGAATATGATTTGCAAACTCTAATAGAGCTGAAGTATATTGTTTGCAGGTTATTATTATTTTTCTCCCATATAGTAAGTTCAGAATTATCAAGACTACCAGGACTACTTTGATCAATCTTGAAATCATAAAATGTGTCTCGAGTGGTCATTGTCGATTCCTATACCCAAGAATGACAGCGTTTTGACTTTGTCATTATGATTTTGATCATTAAACCTACAGGGATCCCATAGGGCCAGATTCAGCTTTTCACTCTCATGACTATTACACTCTCATGGGCAAAACCATGTTGAATTGCAGGGGAGGTAAATTTAATTAGTTGCAATCAGCATAACAAGTGACAGCTGAT
>JABWIB010000223.1:114642-130634 GCA_016617825.1 Platyplectrum ornatum | reverse complement strand
TTAATATATTCAGTTACTCCAGTGTCACTATATTTCTTTTATTATACTATATTACACTAATTCTACACTGTAATGTTACTACAGTGTACTGTATTGCTACTGGTATATTATACTGGTTTTGGTGATGAGAAAGATCAGGTGTAATCTGCTCCGTGAAATTAGGATTCTTTGTAGATAGATTTGATTGAAATATACAATAAGGCTGTGGCTGAAAAGTCCAGTTATTACTGTGGGAAAAGAAGCCTTTGTGCAGAATCCGCTCTGAAATAGTTGCGGATCTTATTAACAGGGGATTAAACTGTGCTGTATCCTCCTCACATTACCTGCTGAAATGGCCCTTTCACCAGCACTCTTACACAAATGATGCTCTCCTGACTGCTCTGGAGAAATGCCATATTTACACACACACACACAGACATTGCCTTGCTCTGTAACAAAACACAGTGTATACGACTATATACCCAGATATATGAATGGCTACATTGAAAGCTTTCAGAACCGAACTACTCAACATATAACAATCATAGGTGCCTATAAATGTACATTGTATCAAGCTTTAGTGATACACAAAATACTGAGGACTAATGTGTGCTAGAGTTTCTCCACAATACCTAGTGAAAATATTGGAATCGAATAGAAAGCTCATTTGGCAGTGTTATATTATTATATAGTATTATTGTATTATATTGTTACTAAACTAGAGGACATAGGTAATACAGAACTTCCAAAGAAGCTTCTGCTGTGTGTGTTTTTGTATGTGTGTACTTATGAAAAGAGTATATTTACGTACATCTAAAAATGTAGTAATGCCCCTAATCATTCCATACACTATACTAAAAATCACTAGATAGATCGTTTTGTGACCTGTTAAAGAAATTGCTCTGTAACTGTAATTATGTTTTATTTGTTTCGCGGGTAGGACGAGTGTAGACTTTGTATTTAAGTTGATCTAATGCTGTAAATTCATATAAATATAATGTCCTATATGGCATGGTGTTGAACAGGTTTTCTCATAATAACATACACAGGCCATATTTTAGCTTCGTCAAATTAAACAGGGTATAATTTGTATTTGTAGCTAAACACCTGTGGGCATTTCTTTGGTGGCTAAGATAGCAATGTGAGGGTTATATTCCAGCTTGTGCTTGAATCCTTTACGAGGAATGTCGGAGTGTATGTCTTTAATGTATGTATTACTGTATTATTGATATTAAAGCACATATTACCAATGGACCACTATGTGCTAATAAATCATGAGAAAAGACCCATCAGCAATAGCTGGTATTTATCAATACCAGTTATAATATATATATATATATATATACAATTTATCTATAATATATTTATCTAATTTGTCTATCTTTATATAGGTACAACATTAAAAATGACGATGATTCTGTAATAACAATATTTATGATAATATTCTGACCTTTATTCCACTGAACATGAATATTATTCCACAGTGCCTCAATATTCACTGGTAATATGCAGTATTATATATATATATATATATATATATATATATATATATATATATATGTACATATGCAGCATGTTTGAATTATGTGACTGTTTTAGATGTTTAATATTTCGCAGTACAATACCACAATACCGTTCTGTTTAAATATATAAAATATATGGTAATAAGAAATATAATTGATCAGCCTTTTCATTTGATTAAGATTACTAACAGTAATATATATATATATATATTTCATCAATCTGGATATATATATATATATATATATATATATATATCTAGATTGATGAAATATGTAGTTTAATTATATATATATATTTGAAGTTTGTATTATATGCAACGTCTGTGAGCTTGTTATGCACAGGTTATCTATGTGTTTTGCAATATGGACAGGTTATCTATGTGTTTTGCAATATGGACAGGTTATCTATGTGTTTTGGAATATATGTATAATTAGGAGCACATTGAATGGATATTACACCACATATCATCCAGACGTGAGATGTGTGCAGTGTGTCTGTAGAGGGTGGACATTGTGGTGTATAGCTGTTAGACTGGTTGTGAGTGGGTTTGTTCTGTGTTGTGACACTTTTCCGCTGGTGTCTGACAGTTAGATGGACATGGAGGTNAGTCAATATTGGTTGACTGCAGCAATGTCCCCACTATTTCACCCCATTCTGTGCATGTTTAGGCCTTATGCACATTACTCCTATGTACTATATCAGCTTTCTATGAAATCCTCCTATTCTGAAATCTCCCATTCAGATTACAGCGAAGNCAGTTGTGATAACGGTGTATAGGTTTATCATAATCCGACCCATGAATAGCCTTGATTGGAAAGGAAAATATACACATGATATAATATACAATGTGCAGTAAAAGCTGGGAACATTCTACAGACATTTCTCNCTATACGATGCTAAGACATTTTAGAAGAGTTTAATGTAACATAGTACCAATTATTATATTATAATAACAACAAACGTTTAGAATGGTTATATTGGTGTTATACCCATTTTCTAACTAGCTCCATATTCCTTTATACACATTCCTATATAAATACTCATGTCCTGCGTTATTTCGATACAGACATAACACCTTCCTGGCAATGGTCCCAATTACATGGGATGCTCCTATTGTACAACCAGGGAAATAACCCAGTTCCTCCTAACCTATGTTATCATGTACCAAACTTTTCATAACAGACAGGGCCCATCATCATGGCTTTAAAGGGGTTAAAGGGCACTTAATTTATCACTCTTAGAAACGTCAACACCCACCTTTGTGCCTTTGTTATTTTTTCCTGTTGCTTTTCTACTGAAATGACCAACTATGTCAGGAAACTCGAGTCAGATCGAATGATACAGCTCTATCAAGCTCCAGCACAAGCCAAACTAGCGTTTTATAACACTAAAACCTGTCTTCTAGGTTTATAATAGTAGGGAAATGTCCATGTATATAATACTGGGACAGGCCAAGTGTACAGTGCCAATGAATAAGAGTCAGTGCATTGCAATGAATAGAAACAGAGTGGAGCCCTGTACATGGTCAGCCTAGCACACAATACTGTCCCTACATACTCTATAGGAGACATCCATGGCTTTGTTTATTATTCTGCAGTAATGAGATCCTGAGCACTAAGCAAATTTCCTGAACAGTCCCAGTTAACATATTGTGTTTAACCATCACTTAATCCTCATATCAACATATCAAATGACTTATTTGCTACAACCTTCCACGTTTCTCAATGTACTCCTTATTTTTTCCATCGATGGAAAGCAGACATATTAACATACTTGCTGACACTTATTACATTGCATGAAACAAGAGATCATAATGGCGTAGATGTAAAATACAAGAAAATATTGTGATTACATCGCCTCTGCAAACACGAGACATATCTCTCCCCCCCCCCAAAAAAAAAAAAAAAACTTACAGGGCACATGACAAGGTCACCGAGCTGGGGACAGCAAGAGACAGAAGCAGGGCAGCCTGCTGCACCTCAGATAGCTCTATAGGAAAGTGCTTTCTGCCTACTCCTCACTGCCACTTGTTCTTCAATGGGGAAACCCAAATTTAACCCCTGCACACCCGTGACCCTAAAATACTCTAAAATCCTTAATGTAGTTATTTGTTAAACTAATTCTGGAATAGGTAGTATTGTTTATATTATTATCAATACAATTAAATAATTGTTGTTATTATTAGTTAGATTTATTAATAATAATAATAACAATAATGCTAATCATAATAATACCAATATTATTGAGAGGAAGAAAAAAAACAAGAAGTAATATAGATTGGTCAGATGATTGTTATAGCATCTCCAAATCTAACTATAGCAACATTTCATTTATATAGTAAATGATAAACTGAACAATAATAGTATGTAGAACTGTTTATACTTACATACCTTTCCCCAGGTGTCAGTCTATATAATGCGACATATATATATATATATATATATAAAGTTTATTTCTTTTAGTTAAATATATTATTTTAGAAAATGTTATGTAAATAATTGCCTTTTATTCTAAGAACATAAGTATCAAATAATATTATTATATTATGACCCTAATAACATTCTCCTCAATGCTGTATTAATTTTGTCCCAGCGAAGTTCTGCTCCAGGAGTCTATATATCTCTTCATAGAATCAAGAGTTGGAAGGAGTCATCTACTTACATGTTAAATCCCAGGGCGAAAACATTCACTTGTCTTCTCAGTAGACCTTGTTGGTTGGATCAGACACCAGTAGCCACGGATTTATTTATACTGCTCCCATCACAGCATGCAGTCCTGGCTCCTTTTTCTCTTGCCCTATAAATCCAATGTAGGATTTCTTATGGCAGCCTTCGCTGACCAACCACCATGGCTGGAGTTTGGCATATTTTTTTTTACTGTATCTACTATTTGTTTGTTAATGTAGAACAAGTGGATTCACAGACTTCCCGAGCGATTATTAATCTTCCTCAGGTTCTAATCGGATTAGCAGAACACATATATTGTAATCATGTAAGGATCTGTAAAGTGCACATAATAGCCTTGTGATCAGTGGAAATATGGGAAATATATAGAGATGAATACAGCAGTCAGTATTCTCCCTAAGCATTGAATTGTAACCTTTGGTAGTGAATTGACTCTTGATTAGCACTGGACTAGCGCCTCTTCTGTCTGGATGCAGGTAAATGCCCTAAACACAAGCCTTCCCTCCTCTCTATACTTTGATGCCCCTCTCAGTCCTAGTGCTAGGAATNACTTTCATACAGGGCTCATCACAGACACCATGTGAGGTATCACATGTTATATTGTAACACATTCTCTATTAAGTGTAGTTTTGAAGTCTATTTAATGAAGTTGTTGCCATCATCCCTACTGTCTGCTCTGGTATCCCTTCCCTATGCTTCTCTACTCCTGATGTATAGTCTTCAATATTCTACTCCTTATTAACGAACTTTCATAGCAAACCCCTACTATGGGTATAAAATCATTTGTATATAATATCACAAAGGCACAAACACACTTAAGTCAGTGTTAAATATATATGAGATACATAAATGATAGCTAGATAAGTACATCGATTTGAAAGATATGAGATAGATGGATAATTACAGTTACATGTGTTTGTGTTTTCAGTCATTTATATATACTATATACTATAATAATATATACACCCCACTCCTGGATGTTCTCATTGCGTACTGCTCCACATGGTGTTCTCTATACAATGATAGTTTTCTGCTACTATGTAATTTATAGAAATGAATTACACGTATGTTGTGATGAAACGCGTATTTGCCTGTATACGCCTCAGTGGAATGGATCCGCTATCTTTAGGATGTCAGACAGAAGATCATTTGAAACTTGTGTATAGATTCTTATCGAAACACATGAGTTGTAAATACAATTAACACGGAAAAGCGCTGAACCATTTCTATAACATGTTTAAACTAAAACAAAAAAGTGTAATAGACGCAGTTTGATATAGAAGCGCATAGATAGTTTCTTATTTTATTGCATTGGACTTTTTCATTAATAGATCTACGATGAATGTGAAAACTTCAGCTTGAGTCGTACAAAAAATGTAGTGTTTTCTTTTTGTTTACTAATTAATTTATTAATTAACGATCTTTAAACGAATGTCTCAAACAAAGCAAACACATAAATAAATAAAATAAACGGTGAAATAAAAACTACAAAAACTTTTTCATAGATAATATGGGTATTTAATACTTTGGATATAAATGGGCTATAGTCTAGTATATATATATATATATATATATATATATATATATATGCTAATTATAGAACTTTTATCTACAAATTAATCAAAACACACCGTTTAGTCTGTCCGCATTCATATATACTGTAATTTTCTCTTTTGCTACTTATGTAGTGTTTAATTGCTTAAATGCAGAGAAACTTAATATACAGAAAAACACTGTCCGCAGAGGTGAGGGGACTTTTTTGTTAGAACGAATAATCAGTATATTAATGATTAAAATGTACAATAAATAGAGACCTAAATTATATACCTACCTGATTGTACGATGTAAATTCTTTTAAACGTACTATCTGAATAGTATAAAGATTAATGTTAGGAAACGAAGACAAAAATACATTGTAAAGATAAATATAGACACTTGATGACTATTTAATGAGAGCGAAGGTGTCATTACATAGCAGGTGGAAACTTGTCCAATGAACATTTCATTGTTGTTATCGTGAATGTGTTGGATCCAACTAACCACAAATATCCATCCTCCACTATTGTTCCGCCTAGCTGTAGAGTGATCACTGAAGGATTTCCCGGGAGATCCCTGATTATTCCATCCAGATAACAGGTTCCTGGCACCGAATCACTGAGGAATACGTTTCGCATGAACAGGACAAGCATGTTTTGGATTCTTAATATGATTTATGAGGATCTTTGTTTTGCTGTAATTATGTATTTTGTTATTTTATTGGTGTGTGTATGTGTATATATATATATATATATATATATACACATATATACAAATTTGCATCTGGTTTTGTGTTACCCTCCCACGTATTGCACCACATCTTTGAATTGGTAATAAAAATCCCATTGTGCTGTACTAATTTTAAAACAGAAACCCTGAGTTTGTTGAGTAAATTCTGGTACTGGTGTCATGTGTATAGTGTCATAGCTGACTTGTGAAGGTAGCGCTCCATATAGCTTGTTATCTATATTGTGTTGAAAACACAGCTCACACCTGGTTCTCTCTGGAAGGAGAATGCTAAATATTCCACTTGTGTGGTACTTTAAGCCACAACAGCCCAACAAGTAACGGGCAGCGGAATAATTAGTAGCACCATTAAATAATTATATAGCAATGTCCTACTAAATAAATAACGGCTATAACTTACCGTTATAATCAAACAATTCACTTTATATATATATATATATATATATATATATATATATGTATATATATATATCAGGGTGGCCAACCCTTCTTCTGTTCTTCTGGAAGGATTGTGTGTTGTGTGAACAAGAATATACTTCTGTGGTCTGTGTAGGGTCTGTGCTGTAGAAAGGTGTTTTGATGACACATTAAAGCTTAATTTCATTCATCACGTATCCCATAACATTGTATATTTTCGGAACTGCTCTCAACAGACCACTATTTGCATATTTCTAAAAGCAGGGGAAAAGGCCTCCTTTTCCAGTTAATGCTTACTCCATCAATAACTCATTAATTGAAAGAGCTAGCACAATACACAGGACTAAATTCCTGCAGCTAATGAAAGGGACATGAAAGGCTGGGTTCTGGTTGTTTGCATATTTCTCAGCTTTCAGGGGGAAAACGATGGTGTGCACTAAGGAACCTTTATTAACTATCAGACAGAAATTAGCGTTCACTTACGTAGGAAGAAAAAAGACCAACACAAATATGATTTAGAAAAGGAAACTCCATAGGGAGAGGGAAAAGCATTCCATAGTGCAATAGGGGCAAATATTGACATATTATAATAATAGCAACAATAACACTAGAGAGCCAGGCATGTCAAGTGTACTGGAAATTAATGCTGAGGGCTGGCGTATTGCTGACCATGCAATCAGGACTGTATAATATGCACAGGCGTAATATGTTGTTTACTGGTGTGCTATGATCCAAAAGAAACCTCAAGGACAACAAATCCCAGCTTCTCCCACTCTTTATATAAGAACATAACCTTTGCTGTCTTCAATAAATACAGTAGCGTTCACATTATACATCTTAACACCTAATGGAAAGTTATATAAAAGCTCCCTATAGTTGAAAATATTTTTTCCTTTAATTTATTTACTCTGATATAAAAGAACATTACAACAATATAACTGATATAACTGAAAGGCTTGAGCCCTGATACAGGTTAAGAGGCAAATCTGCATCAATAGAAAAGTCAAATTTGTCATTAATTAAACTGTTATTATGTTTGTAGATCCCATTCTCTTTCTACATAAAATGTATCTTTAGGATATCTCGGAATATTTATCTCTCATTTCTAATATTGTTTGCACATAGTACATGTCTTTTCTTTAGAGTACAACATGGAATTGCAAATTTGCTCTTTTTCCAATAGCTCTTAAAGCTGTCTCAGTCCCTTAATATCTGTATTGCATTATATATAGCATTTGCCTTATATATCAATCGCCAATCTCCTATAAAATGTAAGGGGCAGAGTCCACTTACCCACTTAGTCTGTCTGTCACCATCCAGAAGTCTGATGGTGCTCTATAAAATATGTTAATAAATAATGCAATATAAAATAGAGTGACAAGGGCTGGTAACAAGCGATACTAATCTTTAAATGGGGGTGACTCGTGCCTAGTTGGTGCATAGTTGATGCAACATTCTCTATTAGTAAAATAATTGCACATTCAATAGGAAAGTTTTTTTGTGGACCTCAACATAATTTTTTGTTTATTAACGGGGAAAGTATTTTTATACACAACTTAACGTGTGCCTGGTTGCTATTACCTTAACACGTTATTAGAAAGAATGGTACACATGCATGCTACGTAAATGAATGGATTAAAAAAAATATTTAGTGACCACTACACTAAAACTGTTCAGAAAGGGAACATACTACTCCTACCTGATTTGTTAATTGGTATATATATATATATATATATATATATATATAATTTTAGTTATTGATTCCAGCCCTTTAGATTCCTAATATAGAATATAATAGATGTGTCCAGTTCGTAGAACGATGCATCATGTTTTTTTCTGTTTTGACACTAACATACTAACATAAGTATTTATTTAATAAGCATCAGAGTTGCAGGAAAGAATTAATTGATTAACCAGAACGTTATGAAAGTGCATAGCTTATGGTTGAGTAAATATATAGTATGAGTGTCAGAGCTCAGAAATGTTTACATGTGGCACATTCCAGGGATGACAGATATATAGCATCAACTTCAGCATTTCCATGATTCCCAAATGCACCTCTTAAAATAACCAATAGCAGCCTTAGTGCAGTTGACGTACCAAAGGCAATATTTTAGTAAGCTAGCAGCACAGGCAGCTGCAAGGAGTCTCACTTTTTTATAGGCTGCTGCAGTAGAAGAGAAACTATGAGCCCAGTGCCAAAACCTAGCATTATACAGTTATGTAAATGAGCAGGCCTAATATGCACAGGTAAGTGCCACACTTCAGGCTTCTCATGGACTACTCTATACACACTGGCTGGAAACCATCTACTGCTTCATCTAGAGCCTCTGTGACTCTCATCATCTAAATCAAGCTACATAAACTTGTGTATTCATAGTTCTGTAACTATATAATATCATTAATACAATTATTTAGCAAATAACTATTTGCTTATGATCTTTTTTAAAATCTCTCAATTTTCGCTAGTGTTATACGAATCCATATCTTCTATGTGTATAAGTCCATTTCATTTCCAATTTCTCTAGTTAATACTTTAATGATAAAAGTGTAATTGTATAAAACGAATTGACTAATGTCACATTAACTAGTATTCTGACTATTATATAAATGGTTAATTCATCCATAAAAAAATATATATTCTTGGTTATTCGTACGGGCGTATATTAAGTATTTTAATGCCTTGTAGCAAAAACCTAAGGCATACACAGCATACACAAGTCAATTCATAGCTCAGCATCCAGGCCCCGTCTCTATGGCCAGACAGCACAAGGAGCCAAAAGAAACGAGAAACACTGAAAGCTGATCCTCTGGGAGCTGGGAGAGGGTAAAAGTGCCCTCCACATAGACACACACACACACACACACACACACACTCACACACACACACTCACACACTCACACACACCTCTATCTGTGCACAGATCAAAGGTTGCAACCCATTTTATCATATCCCAGATTAGAGAGCCAACATATAGGTGTCATATCAAGACAGCTCCATGTGCCTTAGGGCAATAGACTCCCAATATAGATAGTGCGTGGCGAATTGCAGGCCAAGTCCATAAGTCATTCAGCAGCAGGCTTACACACAATAAATCCAGCTCATATTTAGTGCATGGTAAATATACCAGCAGGTAACACGTTTTATTAGGCAAATCGTTAATAGACACTGAATGATCTATAGGCTTCTCTGCCTCTATCTCTATATACACATACACATATTATAAATGACATTTTGGCTTGCAGGCAGAATATCCATAACAGTATTGTATTTCGCTGGAATCAATCATTTCTGATACACAGACAAGCATTAAAACACAGTGATAAATTCATCCAGCTGAAGCCCAGACTGCATATTTACACGATGTCATTATTATTTCATTTTAGAATACACTGATTAAGCACAATTATATAATTAGTCGTCTCTTAACTCTGTCACTGCTGATACCATTTTATTTATGTGTGGAGTAACCGATGCTGTGCCCAGAGAATGGAATGTCATGCTGGTTATTGTAGTACTTCAACAAATCAGGTAAAAAAAAAACTTGAACACGACTAATGGGTTAAAAAATGCAGATTTGATAGGGGGACACCTCACAGGCAATAATCAATCCAAGGAAAGTAAATAAAGCCAGAGCCGAGGAATTTTCTTCTGTATATCCTGTGGATTGGCAGAATGTATACATTGTTTATTTAGTGGGCTTGGCAGGAAAAATGTCACTATGAACACAAGGGAGTCATTTATTTAAGTCATATATTATGCTTTTTCTAGTTTTGACTTTTGAACAAATTTCCTGTGATATAATGCATAAGTCATCTCTATAATAACACCATAGACTACACTGTATTATGTAATGCTACAAGCACAGGGGGCTGAATTGAATTAACTGGACCTCACCATTTTTAAGCAAAAAAAGGACTGACAGCCCTCTGCAACTCATGCTGCACTGGGGGTTATCTATGTAATAAAGCACGCTGGGACTTGTAGTACCTACCATCTGAAGTTTTAGGTGCTATCTAATCTCAATCTAGAGCACACCATTGTAACAACAGCCTGGAAATCTGTTACACGATGGGGCTTTAATCTCATACATTTGATAGTACAGCCAATAATGACATGTAATGTAAATATATATGCTGGTGATTGGAGCAGAGAGCTGTTAGAGTGCCTCTGATCTGTGACTGGCTGAAGTGTCATAATGAATCCATATCTAGTAAACACCTCTTTAGAAATTGGAAGAATGACATTAACCTCTTCACCCCTGGTCCCAGCAGTGGCTCCCATTAAACACCGCAGAGATAACATCCCGACGCCTTTTGAAGCTTTCTAGATGGAGAAGCAATAATGTTCTCAAAGCTGTCAGGGTTCAAGGACCCACACTGACTGAGGCTCATAGATACACGGATTGTTACAGATTCTAGCACGGAGACCCGGAGGACACAGCACTGAATGGAGTTTCTCCTGTCATTAGAAATGCACAAATATTGCGTCTTTATATAGGAAAGGGTTAATACTGGAAGAATCCTATATCCCAGCTGGGAGGGAAAGGAGGTATAATATGCCAGGTCCAGCGATATATCATCATAACGATGGGCATATTGCGGTATGATTACATTCTGTTCCAGGGTGGCTTTCCTTCTTTTAATCGCTGTACTTAATATGGAACCTAGTAATGACAGATCTGCTGCAGTGACCTGCTAATACAACGAGAGCTAGAAAATACTAAAGTGCAATTAATAAGTAAACACAAGCATAAACTACTGATATGATACATAGCTAACATATAACATTAACAGAGATAAAATATAAAGAGATAAATAAATAAATATATAGAAAATTATATATATATATATATATATATATATTTATATATATAGGGCACGATTTTGAGCTTTTGTGCCATGGATACACAAGCAAAGAAATGAAAATCTGTACTCCCTATGTACTTCTGTTGATACAAATTTGCAGTTACACTTTTAATTAATAAAGGAAAAACGTGGATCTGAACAAAACCATGTTACAAATGAGATGCAAATGATCTTTCATTAGTTGCATGCAGCATGTAAATTACTTTGCGTTTGCACATATACTTTACCTACTACACAGCTTTATATGCAATCTGTACATCAGAGCTGAGATATGAACCCCTCACATTTCACCATAGCCTTGCTCAGGTCTACACTTGCACCTGTTTAGCCCTTACTCGCAAACTCAGGATTAGCTGCTAGGATTTCTGGATAGCTAGTTCAGGTATTATGTCCATCTTTGAAATATACAAACAAATATATATTGACAGGTAAGGTGATTTTAATTGTTTTTATTACATATTGTTCAAAGATAACAATTGTTTTAGTTGCTACCATGTTTATGCTGATATGTGCAATTCTTATTACTATGCATGGTGTAGGTTGACTCTTTGGATCTGCATATACATATGTCTGGGGTGAGACCTTCAGTTCATGCTATGAACATATGATATGAATATATGATCTATTAAAAAGGTTACCAGTCATTCTAGAATCTGGAAAACTAATATATATTCTAATGAGAGCTATAATAGGAGGGGAACAACAAGCAGGTTATATTAGACTGACTGTATATTTATATTTATTGTTTATATTTTTATAATAAACATTCTACTTAACAAATACTTCACCAAAGCCTCTACAAATAAACATTTCCAAACTGCTTTGTGGAGCTTTTCAGCCACTTTATGCATCAAGTCATTTTCTATGGCGGAATGGTCTCATTTGTAGTATAATATAAATATATTTTTTTCTATAAATGCTTGATTAGCAGTGTATTAAAGCATATGCTCCACCGTTATCCACCATTATTCCAGCTAGGACAACCCTCTCAACTGTTCGATTTTTTGGGTGACTGAGATTTTTGTCGCTCAGTCCCATCTGCCTACTTGTTTGTACGGCTAAATGGAAGAACTGTAGACAACTGTAGGCAAAACAAAAAAAAGTTACATTTTGACACGAACTCTGCGGCAAAAGTGGCCCCGTTTAGGGAGAATTGGGGCAGGCGTGGGAGAAGCCGAGGGCCAGACTTATTTGTCCTGTTTTCAGGCTCCTTCAAGCTATGAGTTAAAAAAATAAATAAAAAAGACCAATTTGAAACATGTAATAGCTATATGCTGCAGCATAAACAATTCAGCCTGCATGAGTTACTTCTGGATTGAATGTTTCAGATCTCCATATTATGTTTGCATGTCGTACGCTACATCTCAGGATGAGCTCCATGAACATGTCTTTCTCCTCTCTTCAATTTTTATTTTTTGTGACACTCTAATGAAAAAGCAATTGGCAATTGTATCTTAAGGATGTTAACATTAGGGCCTAAATTTACTAAGCAGGTAGATTGCAGGGAGATTGAAATGTGTGGATGTTGCCCATAGCAACCAATCAGATTCAAGCTCTCAATGTCATTTTACATACTGGAGAATGCAAGCTCGAATCTGATTGGTTGTTATGGGCAACATCCCCACTTTTCAATCACCCTTAAATCTACCTCCTTAGTAAATTTAGACCCATGAGTTATACAGCCTCTCTGGGTTGGACACCTCCTGCACAGATGGCTAAAAGCACAGCTGAAAATCAACAGCAGGGCCTAAATTTACTAAAGTGCATGATTGGAAAAGTGGGGATGTTGCCCAGAGCAACCAATCAGATTCAAATTCTTAAGCTAGGTACACACGGTAAGATAAATTGTTCCAATCAAAAGATTTTTCAAGAGTGGGTAAAACCATGATGAATTGCAGGGGGGTAAAATGAATGTCAGTGTGTGCATGCAGGGAGAATACTTTATTTTTGCATGTTGCGCACAGATACTGACCGGCGTTACTGTTACACTGTTATTAGACTTGTGCTGGAAACATCATCTGTCACCTGTAATACTGATTGCAAGTAATTCAATTTACCTCCCCTGCAATTCTACATGGTTTTGCCCACTCTTGAAAAATCTTTCGATTGGAACAATTTATCTTACCATGTGTACTTAGCTTTACATCCTGGAGAATGTGAGCTGGAATCTGATTGGTTGCTATGGGCAACATCCCCACTTTCACAATCAGTTTTCTGCTATGCAGCTGACAGAGCACTGTATCATGGATGGGTCTCAGAAAAAATGTATCATTTGGTAAAATTCTGTAAGTTTTATTTTAGCTTGTATCACTTGGTACTAATATTACAAATGAAAGATCAAATATGATAATGACAGGCCCAGTTGAGTTGTATATCGTAAATGTCTATTTTTATAGCATAAATCCATACTAAACATATATGGAGCACATTCAGAACTCTTTAGCTGGAAACCAAACCGTCTTTGGCTCTTCACATACTGTATGTAGAATGAGTACAAGAACAAAGCTCCGTTATATGAAGAAATATTAGCTCTATGAATGGATTAAACCTTCTGTATATCATGCCCTTTTCACAATGAGTTTGTCCTATAAGATGCAGAGTACTCCGTGTGTAAGGCAAGGAGACTGAGTCCGCTCCCCTCCTGCTGGTAATTGCTATCTGGAGACAGGAAGGGGGGAGTCAGCTTTCACTAATTATTTTTTCTGAGACCCTTAATTTAGACTCATTAGAAAATAAAACAGTTTTTGAAGCACGTTTGTTCCTGAGCAGCTTTTAGTTTTCTTGAATTCCAAAACAAGCTCATTTCCATGGAACGTGAGCAAATCCCTGTAACGACTTACATGAGGAAACATTACACGTGAGTCAGGACAAGGGTGAACACAGGACTTCCACAGGGTGTACCACGTTTGCCACAGACAATGCTTTAGCGGTGGCTACACATAGAAGGAGGAAGGTGAAGGGTAGCAGCTACCTGTCCCTAGTCACTTGTTTTAGATAAAGGCTAATAAAAAATTCCATGGTAAGAATACACAAAATCAATCACTTAGGAAATATATTGATAATGTTGTTGATTTTACACTGAATTACACATGCTTCATCTTCCTCAAAGTGTAGGAAAACTTAGAATAGGCATAGTGTTTACATTATGTTTATTTAAATCTGCCTTATGGATGTTATAGGTACTCAGGCTCAAAAGCCTGGCTACTTACTAAAACTATTCTCATTATAGCGTAATGATTTTAATGATTTTTCCCTTGACAATCTGGTCAATTATCTTCCCCACACGCTTAAGCAGTTATGGTTTAGAAACAATACTAGAAAATTGAAAGAATTTTTAAGCTTAAAAATCATTGGCTACATATTGTAGCTAGCACTGTAAAATTGTTCACAATTATCTGAAATGACCACACACTACCCGATATCAGACCCCTCAAACTATTATCAATCCTGAATTTGGAAACGATTTTTGAACGATGGTCATTAGTTTTTCTGAAAAAATCATCACCAAACACTAGAATGATAGTTTGTAATTGTCTCTATTAGTCTTTTTTCTTGGGATACTGAGCAGTCCCTCAATTTTAGTAATACAATACAGTGATCACATGGGATATGACATTTCTCTCTTCTGGCCCTGCAGAGGGACATAAAAAGGACTTGGGGGGGGGGGGGGGCTTATAATTAACTGAGGGCATAACCGTGGGCTGCTTTACTATAATGGGGCCATTGCATCAATATCTATCAATACCTGAGTATATTCACTTTTTCCATTGAAAAGTACTATATTCCAACAATGTAATTCCTGGGTGTGATGTCATCAAGCCTTGCACGATCATAGTGCCAATTGGCTAAGGCAGTTTTACGGGATACCGAGTGAACTAGCTGATCTAGGGGTATCAGAACATGTTTAGCTGATCTAGAGTTATCAGAACATGTTAAGCTGATCTAGGGGTATCAGAACATGTTTAGCTGATCTAGAGTTATCAGAACATGTTAAGCTGATCTAGGGGTATCAGAACATGTTTAGCTGACCTAGGGGTATCAGAACATGTTTAGCTGATCTAGGGGTATCAGAACATGTTTAGCTGACCTAGGGGTATCAGAACATGTTTAGCTGACCTAGGGGTATCAAAACATGTTTAGCTGATCTAGAGGTATCAGAACATTTTCAGATGATCTAGGGGTATCAGAACATGTTTAGCTTATCCAGGGGTATCAGAACATGTTTAGCTGATCTAG
>JABWIB010000223.1:90453-110877 GCA_016617825.1 Platyplectrum ornatum | reverse complement strand
GATTTATAAATAAATAGGGGTATTGTTCGGGGTAACTTGCTGGGGGCGCATAAAATTTTTTAAGTGTCAGATGGGGTCCCAGAGCAAAATAGTTTGAGAACCCCTGTTCTAGTGCATATCAATGCCGATAAACAAGGTGCTTTTGCCTTGGAATTCGGATCAATAGCAATATCTTGCCTTAACGTTTAATAGTCATTTATTGTTTTTTCCTTTTATTTTAAGCTGGCCACACAACAGACAATAAATGCGGATAATTGTGGATTTGGGATAAAAATCGTCTTGTGATTGGTCAGCTTAACAATAAGAATCTGATTGCAAGACCAATAAATCTTGTGCAGAAGTTTCTTCCCACTCTCCCTTTAGCACCACTCATGCTGGCGCCTAATTATGAGCTGTGAAACAACACTCATACACTATCACATTGCTGCAAAAACCCGGGAAATTACCGAGTTGTGTTCATATTACCTGGGTTGCGAGTCAGTGTGAACAGTCCAGCTGAAAAATTCTCACCCTCGTTATTTAAACTTGGTATATTTTTTTGGTAGTTTTTTTTATTACTTTTATGTTACATCAATGAACTATAGAAATCATATATATATATATTTTATTCAATTGCCAAGCTGAAAACAAAGCTGTCACATTCCCTTCCCCACACTGGTGGCGTATATCATCGAGGTCTGCTGCTGAAATGAGAGTAATGAGAACATGGTAACATAACCAAAACTATTCCAAATACATACAATTGTATAAATACTTTATATTGTCCGTATGTGTATAATACATCAAAGGAAACTTAGTTAATTAGGTAATGAGGACAATCTTTGACCTGTTTATAATTAAAAATACATTTATGTAATTGAGACATAACCAATTATAAAAGTGTAATAAGTATATTAAGCATTCCCTCACCCAGAACCGCACACAGCTGCAGGGCACAAGCTCCCTGAATGCTGTGGCCCGGATGCCAGATTCCAGGCCTTTGCTCCCAGTACTTGCATATTCAAGGGCTGCTTCCTGCTTTCCCTTCACTTCGGATGTTGGCGCTGACCCTCAGGGATCCCTTTTCTGAAACTTTCCCCCAGCAGTGTCGAATTGTGTTTGTATTTTCCAGGCTGTTATTATTCATGATCTGCAGTGGCGGAGGTCTCTCATTTATAAAACAGACACCAGAGGTTTGCCTCCCTGACAGGATATGTATATATGTGCTTTTACCAGTTTATCACCGAGAAATTCTATTATTAGCACAAGTCATAAGAACGCAACACGCAATACCCATTGTATGTTCTTTTTATACTAGTATAGCTGCTTTCGACATAGGCACACATGTACTATGAACAATTCATATCTATAATAAAATTGCTTTTTTATTTTGATTATTTCATCACGGTTTTGTAGTCTGTTTGGACAATTAAACTGTTTACACTTATTAATATAAGCCATTACATTTTACATTCTACGTGTTCTAAGGACCAAAAGCTAGTTTGTAAACTTAATAGAGCAAGTACAAAGGTGTACAAAATCCTGAACTGTGGGGAGACACCATCAGACATTGTGGTCAGTAGAACAATTTATATGATATGAACCGATTTAGTGCAAATCCGCTGTTAAAATTCCTTGCGACCTATCCAGAGTTCCCTCTGATATTGGCAGCTCTGGATAGATCGCAATGAAATGATTGGAAATGAGCAGATTTTCATCTTCTATAGGCAGACAGGCTGTGAGCTGTAATGCAGCAGCATTATACCTGTTTGCATGTTTATAATGTATCTTTTCATGAAATTGCTGTCATTTGTCATATTAAAAAAGATTCTAAAAATATGAAAAAATAAAACTCCTTCAAAATTTATATCTGTATTAAAAAAAGAATAAATAAATAATTATATTTAAATACATAAATAAATACATAAACAAATACATACATAAATACATAAATAAATACATACATAAATAAAATGTGTGCAGCTTTTTAATGCTGTTCAGGCTGAACATTAAAAAAATATTATAATATGTTGTATGCAAAGTGTGCTTTAAAACATTTTCTGTTCACACATTTATCAGGTTGGTATTGTATACGGTGTGTTGGGATGTTATATATATGTAAGACTGTTATTATTAAGATGGGGGCATTTCATTAAGGAAATGGCCTACACACTAGTCCTGAGCTGGTGCATGATCTTTGGAGAAGGGAAGTAAGACTGCTACTATTAGCAAGAATCACTAATCACCCACTCTCATTCTTACAAGGAACACCATGTTCTACATGTGGAGAGTGTACAGAACACAGGCGGATCACCTATATTGTGTCCGGCATATTGTGCTTGCTAAAATATAGATGAAAGCGCAGTTCTGGATCAACTCTACTGTTTCAAGAACAGAATAATAGGGTAATACAGTGAATAGAGTATGTATGTGTGTATATATATATATATATATATATATATATATATATATGTGGGTATATACCGTATATATAATGCAGGAATATGACATATTTATATATGTATATGCTGGCCCTGGTGGTGCAGAAAACTACTGGACAGCATGACAGAAACAGCCAGGCAGACCAAATGTTATTCCTCTGGAGTTTTTTCAGCAAATAAACAAAAGTTATCACCATTTCCCCTATAAATCGTGCTAATAATGCACAGGCAGTTAATATAGTAAGGAAAATATACAGCTCCACAGCCAGAGCTACGCTAGGTCCTCTCTCCACGGGCTGGTACAAGCTAGAAGGGGATCCAGTGTGATTTTACTTTCCAGCAGAACACACACTGAGCTGCACAGGGAATACACAGGGAAGGGAAAAAGAAACACAGGAGGAGGAGAAAGAGAGATTTACTGATTGAAGGAAGAAAAGAAAACAGAGAGGAAAAGAAAGTTAGTTAACCCTTTTACAACCAGGCAATGTTGTGAACAGCATGGCAAACCATTATTTTAGGCAGTTTTGTTGATCCTGAAACACGTCAGGGGCCACTCTCTAATCACCCACAAGGTTAATCAGGACCATGAATTCCAAAGGAAGATGATGCTCTTAATCAAGTGGTAACTTATAATGACAGCAACACAAAAAGAGCAGGAGACTGCAGGTGATAGCTCCCAGGGCCACATGAAGCCCTCGGACCACCTGTAAACCCACAAGCTTTGGCATATTATTGTTTTTCAATTCAGTGAGTGACAGGTAACATATCATATGTACTTATTAATGCTTTAATCATAGACTGATGCATGTTTTTCACATTGTAATTTCTACAAATGATTGGATGAGAATGTGTTTGTCTTCTTTGACCTAATTTCATTGAAGAGTCCAGAAATAACCAATGTTAACAGATAATTAAGGATCTAGGATTGCAGACAGCATTTTTAGCAAAGACCACTACTGCACCTCAATGGGGTATATTTACTAAGCAGGGAATTTGCTGGGGAATTGAAAAGTGGGGAAGTTGCCCATAGCAACCAATCAGATTCGAGCTTACATTCTCCATTATGTAAAATGAAACTGAGAGCTCGAATCTGATTGGTTGCTATGGGCAACTTCCCCACTTTTCAATTCCCCAGCAAATTCCCTGCTTAGTAAATATACCCCCATACCTCTCTAAAACACTGCCTGGGACTGTGCAATAATCCCTTCCAGAATTGGAGAAAAAGACACCACTGCCCTGCACTAAGCACTTTATAGAATTCATTTCTGAGCTGCATATACACGGAGCACCTTATTTCCAGCAGAAGATATACCACTCAGCGGGCATCTACATTGTGCCGGTGACGACATCGTGGCTCACGTGCATGCACAGAGAACCTGACGTGCGGCAACACTGTGTGAGGCCTGGCTCCATTGCCGAACAAGTGAGCTGATCGCACCGGCATTCCCCTTGGGACTGACACTTCGGGAGAATTCGGGAGAATAATGCCAGTAATTTCAATATTCTATATTGACTGTACTACACTATACCACGAGGCCCCTAAGTGTATAATACCACCATAAAGCAAACATAAGTGGAATTTTATGCACTCCCAGATTCCCATTCTCTGGAAGGAGAGGAGTGTATGCAGTTACAACTGCATGTGGACATATTAGATCTATACTATTATAAGTGTTTATAGTGGTCATTTTTATAAGTATATTATTCTTAGAGTGTGAATAATACTGAATTGAATTTTATCTGCTTCAGCCTATATATGTTATATATTGTTTGTTGTGTTTTGTTAGCGCACACCTGCACTTTGTTTTAACAGATAATTACACTAATTTTACATGATGGACTGTGATTGGTTAGTTTCATAGTTTCTTTTACTAAATAAATTGGAACAAATTCCAATGTGAGCTCGAATCTGATTGGTTGCTATGGGCAACATCTCCACTTTTAAATCTCACTGCAATCTCGCCGCTTAGTAAATATACCCCTATGTGGTGTGTATATTTTGCAGTAGCAAAATCAGCATATACAAATGCACCCTGATAAGGTTTACGTGAGGTGCATGCGTAACGTAATAATCTTTTACTTTTAATCCAAACATACACGGCCATAGTTTTACATAGATCTTACACATAAAACACTATACCAGTTTCTATATGATTAAACTGAAAATATTGTAAAAAAGAGCTTTTATATATTTATAATGATTAACAAAAATACAAATTTAGTATCGTATTGTGTGAATATGTACACAGACAATACAAAAAGTGGTAAAATATAGGTGAATTGTAAACAGGCTAGCGGAAGGATGAAATAGTAAATCCCTGGTTTCTGTCCTATAATGCATCTCTCCACGTCTTCACCTCTTTCTTTCCATCATCATCATCATCATCATCTTGATCCATCATAATGATATCATTATTGTTTCTCATTTGCCATCACAGTGAATACTGATTTGTGTCTTTGCAATGGAGGTTGGGGTAGCTTTATGAACTGTAATTGTTCTTTTTACGGCAAAATGTATTAAAAACTTACACCCAGGCCCATAGCATCTACACTGATTCTAATGTGATGTGCATGATTTTGCATAATAGTATTGTCTGTGGGATGTTCAGTCATTTGCTCAATATGATGGCCAGGCCAGGTCATGTGTGGGTGAACAGAGTTGTTCCATATGGCTAGAAGTCTCATAATAATGTGCAAGTGTTCCACTTAAATGCACTCTACTCATCTAGATCATTTCATATAAATACACACATAAGGAACCCAATTTCATAATGATTCAAAATGGTAAAATAATGACACTTTCTTAAGCTGGAAATAGTTATACATTATAGTGTGGAAAAATAATAAAGCAGAAATCCAAGAGAAACAGATAATATATTAAATATAAATAAATATAAACTATCTACAAATAAATATGAGAGCAAATGATCAAATTCTCATTTAAGGACAAATTAATATTTGTAAGCTTAGGTACATTTAAACTTTAGCAGACTCCATATATATATATATATATATATATATATATATATACACATTATTTCTTGCCAACATGTGGAATGGGATGTAATACAAATGAATATAAATGGAAATGTCTGATTTTAAAAATAGTTCCGAAATAAAAAAATACAAGGTTTATTCTGCTGATAAACACTATAATTATTGTGAAATAAACGTGTCCATTTTATATGTGTTGGATCCTTAATTTCTCTCTTCAATGTGAAGTGTTGTTCAGCATTACAAGCACCATGTGCGGATGATTCATAATATTAAATACACTGTCATTTAATTGGGAATTTATAATAAAATCTGCAACATATAATATTATGCTTTAAACATCATTAACGTCACACTCTTCAATCCACACATTTGTTTTTGCATGTAAAGAAAACAACATGATTTTTATACTAACTTATGAGAGATTACTTAAATTCACCTTCTTGGGACCCTTCCAGAGATATCTCCACTACTTAGATGGTCTTAATGAATTTTCCTGCAACCACTGAAAGAAAATAACAAGGACATGGCAAAAAGCAAAAGGATGCTTTCTTTCAACCTCCTACCTAAATATGCTGTTGAAAGATCTATCAAGAAAAATGAATACACTGTATATACCATCACAATATACAGTTATAAATAACATAGACACCTGTTTTTGTAGGTAAACGCTGCAGTGTCCAGTCACAACCAGACATGTAAACCAGACATGTACAGCACAATGATCACAAATACATTAGTGCTGATGCAGTCCAATGCATCAATGTTTCAAGACTCTGTGGTACTTTTCTCAAGCTGAGACGATGCTGCATATTACCAGTTTGTATATATGCAGACATTGAGCATATGAGTTATAGAGCAGCAGATGTGCAGGTCTGCTGTTTAAAATGGGCTTGATCTATCCATAGATCTGCCATTAGCAGTGACGATACATTACAAATTTGGGCCCTGTAGCAAGGAGACGGGACCCAAGTAAATTGCTGCATAAAGCTGTCAATCACAGTGCACAGTGCAGTAAAAGTGGCTTCCACTGGCCCCTTTATTTTCAGAACAACCTATTGCACCCCCTGTAGTTACTATGCCCATTGGCTGTAACAACTTTGGATAGGTAGTTCTAAAAATGAGCAGACTTTTGTTTATGTGTTTTCAATTTTTTATAAAAATATATAATAATAATAGTAAAAAATATATAATAATCAAAATATATAATAATAAAATATATAATAAAAATAATTAATATAAAATGTGAAAAAACTCTGCTCTTCAAGTCCAAAGAATCCACTATATAGTGTATACTTAGTGTTGTAAATTTAAATAAAATTATTATTAGTAAATTTAACAGTTTCATTTGTTTGTTATAAAAAAAAGGGATAAAAAACTCCTCAGTTCTACACTAGCCTTGAGCTGGCACAGGGAATTCGGACTGCTACTATGTCTTGCAGAACTGTAAGACACTTATAAATAATAGCTCACTTATCTTATATGTGGTCAGACAAAACCCCCCAGAATGGCTGAAGAACAGACCACAGTGAACGGTTGATAATATGTGTAAAATTAATAATAACTTACAACTCACAGAACAGCATATACACAATATACAAAAATAAAATATACATGCAGGTATAAACAACTTGTTGGTAACTTCATATATTTAGATCCAGTGTAATTATTCAGAAGTATTTCGAAAGGACCAGTCTCACCCAAATGTCTCTCCTCTGTAGGCACTTATTTTAGTGTCTGATTTTTACTGCAGTAGCAATAAACCTCTCACTTACTAATTTATATATAGTGGTACAGCCCATTCCACTGGAGCCCAGCCTGCAGGGAGATCAGCTACTTTCTGTCTAGTTTTCTGTGCTTGCACTCCGTTGCTATTACCCCTATAAAATAGTTATACACATATATGAAATTGCATATATAAATATATTATATATACAAACACAACATTATTATCGAACCATAACCAATCAATATTTGTAGGAATAATATTCCTCCGCCGTGGCTCCTGCTCCAGTCACATTGCAGTTTCATTGCATAATTTCCAGTCCAGAAATTTCAACATGAAGGAATCCCCTGAAAAGGTCCTACATGTCCATCAATGATGCTGTGCAGCTGTGTTGCTCCAGCAGAGGACATGGTGGTCCCATGCCCTGACATTAACGGTGTATCAGCAGGATAAGCTGGATAGCAGCCAACCAGAAAACACATGAACCCAGCTCATGGTACCCATCTTTCAATGTCTAAAAGGAAGATTGAAATACACTGCTGAAAGGAGGCTGTTAATGCTCCGCTCTTGCAACCAGAGTTGGGCAAAAGTGGGTGTGAAAAATTGCTAGTGTGGGGATGTCTAATATTGCAAGGGCACGGGAACACCGTGAACTCCCAGGGGGAGAGTTACATGGACAACAAGTCACAACCATCAATCCTGCCCAGACTTCAATCAGTTCTAATAGTTATATGCTAAAATATGCTGGCCATCTTTACAGAGTTTGTTTGGTTTGCAATTTCTGATATTGAATACAAATGGTAAATATCTTGTAGAAAATAGAATGATACTTTGCAAGTTTTATCGGAACAGAATAATCATCATTTAATTGGCATATGATACAGTACAAGTATTCTTATAAGACTATAACATGTGATTATTCCAACACTAGATGAAAATGTAATAGATCACTCATATATACACACACACACACACACACTAAATGATTTAAGGCCTTGTATCTCCTGTAACTCCAATCCCTACAGTGTTACTTAGAACCTGAGGTGGTTCTAGTGGCATAATCACATTTAATAAATTGGTGCATTACTTGGCCGATTCATAAAATATGATTTGGACATGTCACAATGATTTTCTGTATGTCACAATGGGCTGGATCCTTACTATTGAACTTACGAGTGGAAACCATGTTGAATTGCAGGGGAGGTATCATGAATGTTATTATTTGTATGTAGGGAGAATACTTACACTGTTAGTAGACTTGGGCTGAAAAAAATAATCTCTCAACTCTAATACTGTTTGCAACCAATGAAATTAAACTCCCCTGCAATTCAACATGGTCTTGCCCACTCGCTTGTACGTTTAATAGTACATAAGTGTGTACCCTGTCCAAGTTTCCATGTTTTATATATTGTATTATATTTTATGGGAATTCGGGATGTTGCGACAGGCTGTTCTAGAAATGTATACACTGACTTGTTAGACTACTCGAATGAAGCCATCCTGACACATTGATTCAGGAGCACCAAATCCCCAAACTCTTTTAAATTCTTACCCTAACCATTCCATTCTATGCTCCATCTCTTACTCTCAGCCTAACCCTAAACTTCCCTTGCTATGCTCTGACCTCTCCCTGTAGCCTATCTCTAATCCTCCCACTTCTGGGCCTAAATTTACTAAGCGGTGAGATTGCAGTGAGATTGAAAAGTGGAGATGTTGCCCATAGCATCAGTTCACATTCTCCAGTGTGTAAAATGAAACTGAGATCTGATTACTTACTTTCCAATCTCACTGAAATCTCACCGCTTAGTAAATATACCCCCTGGAGCAGAGTGGGGGACTTGGCCATCAATTGTCGACATACAGTACTGCACCTTCTAAATAAGTCCTATTTCGCTATACATTCAGTTGACATTTATCTGTCGGCTGTACGTAAGTGGAATTTGCACTGACAAATGCTCTCAGGATAGAACATAACACAGTGCAACATAGCAATAACTGTAATAACACATTTTTATATACAATCCCTGAAAATAGCATGTTTATTGTTTCTGTAATTGCTTTTTCATATATTTTATATCCGCATGGGCAGAAGGATATATATACACTGACAATTCACATGGTATTTTTAAAGACACTTCTGACGTCTTACATACAATACCAGAGTCACCTCTGGAATGGAACATGGATGCCTGTGTTAGTGCCAGGCAGCTGAATCACAGCTGCTGCATCTATATTTCTGCCAGGGCCTGTTGCTGTGTATTAATCTGGTTTTAACACTGGCAGGATGTTACAAAACAGTTGGTTAGGGGGTGAGTGACATAAACGCTAAACGTTTCCAAGTGTGGCCATTTTAAAGCTCATTAGCTTTACTACAAAGAAACACAGCAGCCTAGCACATTAGGAGCGCGCTGTCTGGCATGGTAGGAAAATATTTCATCCTCTATGACAAAGGTCTCAAGACAGTTCATAGGCCTTAAATGACAGGAACTCATACTGCCATAGTCAGGAGCAGACTACTGGAAGTTGTAATGAAAATGAATACCCATAATGCATTCCTTTTATTATAAGTACAGAAACAGAAGGATGAAGTCAAAAAATATTTGAAGTAAAATATAAGAATATCCTACAAGATTGATTTTAATGGAATGAAAAATATGGACTCAAAGAAATAAAAGAATAATTCTAAAAGTGACAGAAGCAGACAGGGTCAATACATTGGTGGCAAAATGGCTCCTTCCTTCTTTTACTTCTTTTACTCCTTTCGTACTCCCCCCCTCTCATAATACTCTTCATTTCTTTCTGTCCTGGCCATGTAATACTAATAATGGAAATTACTACTTAGGGTTGCCGATTCTCCAGGAATCTCTGGGAGACTCATGGATGTTGGGCAAATCTCCTGGGACCTGGGCTCAGGAAGTTATTTAAATGTAAATCACTGCCTCAGCCCTGATCAATACTATGAATACTATAAATACTAGGCAGGGCTTTGTGATGTCATGTCCATCCATTCATAGCAAATGTATGGGGTTTACCAGTCAGGGGGTGGCGCTCACAACCTCCACCCCACCCTTATGCTGCAGGCTCTTGGGGGAGAAACTAAAAGTCAACAACTTATGTGATTACAAACCTGAACCAGATTCAGATTTTAGGCACTACTGACTTAAGCTGGCCATACACTATAAGATAAATTGTTCCAATCTAAAGAGTGGGTAAAACCATGTTGAATTGCAGGGGGAGGTATAATGAATGTCAGTGTTTGCATGCAGGGAGAATACTTTATTTTTGCATGTTGCACACAGATACTGACCAGTGTTACTGTTACACTGTTATTANACTTGTGCTGGAAACATCATCTCTCACCTGTAATACTGATTGCAATTAATTCAATTTGCCTCCCCTGCAATTGAGCATGGTTTTGCCCACTCTTTAGATTGGAACAATTTATCTTATAGTGTATGGCCAGCTTTACTCATGACTTAAGCTAGGCACACACGGTTAGATAAATTGTTCTAATTGAAAGATCTTCCAATTGAAAGAGTTGGCCAAACCATGTTGAATTGCAGGGGAGACAAATTGAATTAATTGCAATCAGTATAAGAGTTGAGAGATGTTGTTTCCTAGCACAAGTGTAATAACAGTGTAAAAGTAACTCTGGTCAGTATCTGCTTTACTCAAGAATGGGCAAAACCATGTTGAATTGAAGGGGAGTTAAATTTCATTAGTTGCAAACAATATTAGAGTAAAGAAATTTGACTTATTTAAGAAACTTTTTAGAAAAATGAAACAATATTATTTATAACTTATGATATAGTTGTATAGAGTTACAAAGTATTATGAAACACATGAAGTTTGTTACTTTACACGGGAATCAGCTCTGCACTCTGCTGCCATGTTTAATCAAAGTTTTATGCACATCACATACATGCATTTTGTTGTTATCATGCACTTTTTACAATTTATAAAATTGTTTACCTGTCACTTTTAATAAGCGATTCTTCTCATGTATTCATGTATAATCTAAACATCACTGAAATGGATTCATGGCTCACATGAGTAGTCAAGGGGTTTTAGACCCCTATTTCATTGATCATTTCACAATAGATATATGACTCTGTTGTTCTTGTTTATTTTTCGAGATTTCCTTATTTCCTTTGGCAACATCTGCTTCCTCCAGGGCAGTGATTTGCTGTTGCTGTCTGTAATCATCCCGTTAGGTTACAATGCATCTGACCTGTTGTTCAGGTGTCCGGAAGCAGTATCCTCTGAATCAGAGTTATTGCGGACATCCAGAACAATAAAAATGTTTAAAGTAGAAACTACAATGCAAAAGATACAAGTGGAAAATAATTTCAGCTTTAAATATGGTGACCTGGAAAGGTCTAATTCCTTAATCACTTCCTTGCTGTCTAAACATTTACTAACAACTTTTCTGAAAACAAGTCGTTTAATGTACTTATTGAAGTGTATTAAAATAAAAACATAAAATAGACTCCTGTTTCAAGGTCATTGTGTGAATGACCATGTATAGCACACTAGATTTTATTGCTACAATGGGTATCTTCAGTTATCTGTATCCAGACTGACCACATATACTGTTTACTAATTATCAGATATTTTCTATAAAAAACCAAAATTGTGAGAACTTGAATGGAGAAATACTATGCAACTTCACTATTTATTTACCGCAGCCCATCACCGAGCCAGAAACTTCCAGCGAGCCCCCTCCACCCTAGCTGCAGTCACCGCTCCAGCTGACGAGCACTGGCAGTCACCCGGCAGCCTAGAGGAATTATTATTGGCACATACGGCTCTCCTCTTGTCCCTGGTGTACTCTTTCTCAAAGGAGTGTCCTGAGGGTTCTCATGGCCGTAAAGCGCATACCGGTCGCACAGGGTTCGAGAGAGGATGATTTGGTTTAAGGCCCTCCACCGCCGAGCCTTGCTTCTGCTCCTTCCCGAGTCCCTCATTCAGCGGGCATAACAGTTCTTGCGCCACCAGCCTCCGATCCACCGAGGTCTCCCCATTGCGGGATTCAGTGCTGCCACCTCCTCTACCAGCTGCTCTTGGGGCTCCAAAATGCCTAAAGTCTATAGTTGCTTTTCTGCCAGTCATTCCCATTAATGTCTTAATATTCTCCATCTGCCTCTCCTCACTATAGCAAAACTGAATGATGACAACCAACCAAAACCACTGTGCACGTCCATGAGCTGGAGCACCAATCAGACCTCCACCAAACTTGTTGTTACCCCGACACGCTCCAGGTATGCAGTCCCTTTTATCCAATCAGAAAATGTCCCTATATAACTAAATCAATACTTAACTTTTCACCTCCCCAACTTCTAAGATTGAACCAATTCCTTCCCTTTCAGAACTATTAACCCATTAACCCAGCCAGAGGTGTCACACTAGGAGGATTTCATGCACCTGCAGCTAACTTACAAATTGATTTGAGCAACCACCACCCTGTGTAAACACTAGGAGGATTATCAGCCCATTTCAACAATTACCTTCGATTTGGCTAAAAATTGTCCTAGTGTGTACTCAAGATGATATTTTTAATTGCTGATAAATCACCAGAAAAAGGTTAGGGCATGATTATGTGATTGGATGGAAAATGATGATTGTGTCCTAGCACCAATTTTTTCATTAGTGTCTTGTGTCTTGTCACCCCACAGCTGCAGAACATTAAACACTGCTGGAAAAAACGAATTCACTAGGTGGCACAGCCGGTGAGTATAAATTGGGAAAGATATCCTGTGCTGATTGATCAGCTGAATACCTGCCAGTCAGAGCTGGACTTCCCTCCCCATTCAGATTATCGCTCGAGTGTGTGGGGCCAATAATAGCACATAAGAAGTGTAAAGTGCTTTGTTAAGTGTAAAAATATATGTATTAACATTCTTTAAAAATTAATCTGATATATTGTGTGTTTTTATTTTTTTAAATAAAATGATTTTTGAAAATAGAAATTGTGTGCAGTGTACGCTGCATGAAAACATTTGCAGAGGCTCCGGCTATAGCAGCCAGAGCCTCTGTGCTATTAAGCTAAGCACAGGCATAAGGGGTATATGGCATGATCCTCAGCTGCGTTTATGCCCAGCTCAGAATCAAACGGACCTAGCAGCCACTTGCCAAAAAGTTTCCTTATTTCTTTTTTTACTACATGTGGCATTATAGAAAGAATTGTTTGGCCATCAGTGCTACTTATTAAGTTCTTTATTATTTGTTTAGATAGTATAGTTAAGAAGGAATTCTGTGTTTCAAGTTGTCAACATAAGTATTGGAAGTACTCACACATAAAGGAATTGGGATCAGATGAAGTGGCCAAAGCTCTTTCACAGTGGGAAGCTATATACTGATTTTCCTTGTTTATATATGCACACCACTTGTTCATGATCCTCTGGTATTGATGTATGATTATTCACTAGCTGGAACCTTCTACCACTATACAAACAGTTAGCAGATGTACAGTACCTAGAATATTTGTCCTTTTTAGTGTTGGTACAGGAGTAACTGTCTGTGTTTAAGGAAGTCATATAGGACACACTGAAGAGGATGGTAGTGACAGTGTAATCGCGCTCACCTTAAAAGGCTTAAATATATTATGCTAATACGTGCACACTGAATATTTTTAATTAATTACTTAAATCAATATTGCTAGCCATTTCAACAATTTAGCATAAATTGTTAGTTAAACCCATGTATTCATCAATTGTAAAGCTGTTAAAATAAATGAATTTGAAAGCACCTGGAATCGTAATTGTACATATGTGTATTTATTTGTATTTCTGTGGATACAGAGATGGAGCTGGAATTTTTCTGCTACATACATCTGTATTTCATTGTGTGTGCATGCAGCAGACTTCCAGCACGGATCTGGATCCTGAAGACTTCCACACTTGAAATCTTTCCAATGGCGGGTTGGAGCATGAAGCATATGTTGGGTACTCTCAATAGGAGGGCAGATAATAAGCAATCATACAGTTAGGCTGAGCTTATGCCTGTACACTGATATACACTATTGATGTACGCAACATCCCCATAAAGGTAAGTTCCAGCGATCATAATTCATTTGCCTGCGATGGGACTGGTCACTGCACTCCGTACCATAGTGGAGGTATGTACCTATTTTAAGAAAGAGAGAATTGTATTAAAATGGCAGTTTTAATCAAGCTGTACACGTGTGTGTAGCTTTTTAGTACTAGCTGCATTAGCCAAATGGTACATATGAACAAATGAGGAAACTATCAAACAGACTTAATCAAAACCGTGGCAAAAAAAGCTTATGCCATAAAAAATGACTGTATATTTCTTAACTATTTTTTAAATTACATATTTCTTAACTATTTTTTAAATTAAAATTCGCTAAATTAATAACGGTCAGCTAGATTTTATTTTATATGATAATAAAAGTGATGTTTTAATAACAAAGATAGAAGTCCGATCTAAATAGGGGATATCTCAGATATGAGTTTGGAGTGCGTCCAGATAGATAAACCTTCTTTTCTTCTTTTTTCTTTTGGTTATGTATATTAATGTTAAAATATTTAAATGACCTTTAAACATCTGACATCACTGGTAAAACAGTTATCTGAAGAGTTCTGCAGGTTCTAGACATATTTTACATGTATTTGTATTTCTCCTTATTAGTTTTGAATATAGTATTGAAAGGGATATTCAGTCAGAAATGTTGACACATTTTTACAAGTGTGACACTTAATATGCCTAAATGTTTGCATACACTTTAAATATAGGAAGCCTAGGTAAATGACACAGCTAGTTCTTGATTTGAAAGGTATGACTATAAGGTGTTAGTATAAAAATACTATTTTAGTAAACTCTCTATTGTGTTCCCAAAGTGTGTATGTTTAGGCAAGAGCCATTAAAACGAATGCGATGATCAGAATTCTGTAATGTTACTTTTATATCTAGTCATTGACCATTTGCAATATACCAGACCAGAGGAAGTAGTATCAGTGTGCACTACATTGAAAGACAGGTGCAATAGTTTAGCAGCCTCTCCCCAACATCCTCTCTATAAAGGAAGAATAACTAACTTCAAAAATACTATTTCTGTCATTTTCCCCAGTAATGACAATAGGAAGGAAAGAGGAAAAATATATACATAGAGTCCCTCAACTGCCCCTTGTATTGGAGGTTGAAGCGCAGGAAGTCTAGGGCAGCCAACAACAATATGACAGAAATTGTAAAAGCTGAATATTCCATTATGAGTCTGGTAAAGACCAAAGTCCCCCAAATGTGATCACATCACGTCTGACTTCCATTATGAACTTCATCGCAAGGCGCCAATTCACTGAGGGCTTCTGTCATCCGCACTGTCTGACAGAGATTAGTTTGACTGGGAGAAGACTATGTTGTCTGAGAGAGACAGTTTTACAACTGCAGTCTGATTAAGTTGTGGCTTGTGACATAATTTATACCACCCAGCTCCAATCTCTAATAAACATATTTATGAACCTTACACTTCATTCCCTTAAGTTCATTCTCTGCAGGATGCTGCCATTTACAACATGTTTCCTAAGCAGCTGCTCAACTTATATGGCGAAGTCTGAAAATTCTCCTACATATTGTATGTGGCGTGTCTGAATATAGCATATAACGTTCTTATTAGGTTTCCCATGCATAGTCTTCCAAGACATACCCTTGCTCACACCGTGTGACCCTGTCTGACCGAACCAGAGAACTGTCTGTATACAAACCAATTGTTATCCAGGGATTAATAACTGTGACATGTATATGTGGCTGCAAGTTCAGACAATGTAAAGACAGGTGATTCACAAACTATATTAGAATGACTTCTGTTTTGTGTTATGAAGAAATTATTCATGTCATTAACCAGCATTGATTTTATATTTCTATAAAGTATGCGTATATGCTTTTTTTTTTAAATCACATTTTATTGAATTTTTGCACAAAAGAAAAATACAAAACATTGTACCAAAATCAGGAACACAATCCTTGTACCGAAACAAATATGTATGAAAGCAGGCCTTCACAAAACAGCATTTACAGCATTTTCATGGCACCGTTGAGAAACAGAAAATGGCTAGTAAAGGCATTTCAGAGGTACAGTTATAACAGATGAGTAGTCATAAAATAAAAAAAAACCAAACTAGGGAAGCGGGGAGGGAAGGGAAGAAAGAGAGAGGGACATAGAGGAAAAGAGGTGGAAACAGACAAGAGCGGGGTGGGGGAGGAAGAAGGGAAAAGAAGAAAAAGGGGGGAAGGGGGAAGAAAGGAGAGAAGAAGAAGAAGAAGAAGAATAAAGAAGAAGAGGAGAGCCCTTTATGCCCGCAAGGAGGTGAAAAAGCCAAAAAACGTATAGCTCAGCCCGAGTGCCAGGCGAGTGGATAGGTCCCCAGTCGCCATTGGGAGGAAATGAAAAGCCAGGTAGCACCCCTAGCAGGACAGGTGTCTACCTTAAGTGTCTGGTCGGGATCCTGGGTCTTGTGGGTAACGGAGCAAAAACCAGGGAGAGAGGCAGAAGATCAACATAAAGGCCTCACTTCTTGTAGAAGCGTCCAACACCCTTTTCGGCGTCCGGCAAAAGCGCTCTCCGTGCCATATATAAAGTATCAAGTAAAAGAGTCTTAACTGAACCCAAAGAGGGGGAGGAGGACCTAATCCAATGTTGCAGGAGAACCCTTCTGGCTGCCGTGACAATGACCGACAAGAGCGAAGCGTATATGCTTTATGTACAAAATGCAGACGAGATGATATACACTATTTCCCATATCCCTTTGAAGATATATCTTACAGGCCAGCCAACTCTTATGAACCCATCTAACACATTATTTAGGAATGTTATGTAGTAATGGCTTCCAGGAAAGAGATGTACCTGCTCCAATTCTAATAAGCGGCAAATCAAACCAAATAATATGTTGAATAACAGCAATAAGTAGTGCTCTGTGTTTAGTTTAGTAAATCCATATCAGTCATTCAGACATATTTTTTTTTAATTTATAAAATAAAGAAATGTGCTCACCCTGTGATTCAACAGTAATGATCATATTGTTCCAAGAGCTGGACATCAGTCTATTCCTAATGCATTGTCTGCTAAACATTGTGAGGCACACACCCACTTCCTAGTTCTTGGATAGACCATGTTATAAAAATTGTTTACAATAATATCTAATAATGCAGAAAGCAATACTTTACAATAAAGTATGTACAAGGTGAATTAACATGTTGATTAGTGTTGTATGCATCATTATATAATTATATATTGATGGGAATGGCTTGTGATTGGCTTTTGGCGATTAAATGTTTGCCACACTAGTGGGTAGAATTATAAGTTCTTCTATAACTAAAAGTAAGGACATGGTAAAGAATTACAGCTAATTGGATTTGGAGACTAACTTGTCTCTTNGTGAATTTTAAATGTATAAGTCTCATAGTGCCACTTCTATTGCAATCTGTATGCTTTCATTTACTATTAACAAATGAGAAGGCATTTTATATTTTTACTTGGTGAGTACTGCTAGATCACATTGAACCGGATCCAGCTTTTTGTAGCCCATCTTTTAGACAGGATCCCTGAAAAGATAACAGGTAGATTTCATCATCAGTAACATCTGTGCATGCATGTGGCACGTATGAAAATACCTTACATTCTGGTGCAAGAGATGCAGGGGGAGGTCACATGACACATTTGTGAGAGAAGAGAGTAAGTTACTCTTATTGGACTGTATCCAGACGTTTTCATGAAGGTCTGTGCTAAAAAGACCTCTTACAATTTTAATACATGATGTGATGGTCAATGGCATACATCATCCGATGCAAAAAATGTAATAATATAATACTGTATTTATTGTCCATGGAACTTAAATAAAATAGTCTAAAAATGCTTTTATTTGTCTGACCTGAATACTTAATGAAACACTACTAAGGTACTTTTACTGCTAAAAACTAAAAGAAAATGCGTATGTTCAAATGGTGAAAGCCGGGAAGGTTAGCTCAGAAAGGAAACATGCAAATGAGGGAGAAAGATAAATATGCCGTTTTTATGCTATTGACTCTTAGAAGAGGGTCAGAAAATTCACAGATCATAAGGAAACCATCATAAGATTATTTATAATGTATATTTTCCTTCTAGTTGGTCTAGAACATTGCTCTCTGACACCTGGACATCCGCAGAAAGTTTCCATTGTTTTGTATTAATGCCTTTTTTATATCAAGAAACACATACCCCACACATGAGCATGCCACTTATCACCAGCAATGCTAAATCCAACAATCCAAAAGGGTCTTCTCAAAGGACAGAGCAAAGAGCTCTTCCCGAGAGAATCCAACATCTGCACTGTGTTTGTTCATCCCTATGGCAATTCTCTATATGACAGCATTTGGCAATGGATAACCTATTTTTATTTTAGTGTATGGTTTAAAAGTTAATATAGTTATTGAGACATTTACTATATCTGCTATACTATACTATACTATACCATTTATATAGTTCTGTGCAATATTTACTTGTATACCACCCATTGTTCTTTGTATTAGATCATGCACAACTGCCTAAATATATCATTTGCTACCATAAAACACTATGCACAACATACTGAATCCTGTATTTCCATTCTCACTTCCTTGACCTGTTTGGCCCAAAGTCACTCAAAGCTAATTACTGAGACTTTACTTATACTTTGTTAAGATATAGGATTACATATCACCTGCATCATACTGTTTGTATATTAATATATTATGATGTGTGGGTCATTTAGTAATTGGTTTTCATTTTAATGCTAGCAGTTCAACATTGCAATATTCCCTCTAAAGCCATACAGGTGTATTCTTCCTATTTAAAGAATAGGTGGACATGGGAGATTACGTTCTGAATTTCTGATGCAGTTGGATGTAACCTTCCCTTGCTCACATAAATATATGCTACCTGACCCTACACATACTGTATTTAAACTATTTTATTTTGGTCCCAAATACCCAAACATATCATTCCCAACAAAGATAGTCACCAAACCTTCCATTACTACAAGCCCACTCGCTGCTTTGGTGTCACCCTTGTCACAGATGACACTCCCTTTTTGCCAAATATATAAAACCAGAGATTATCTAATGTCACCATATCTCCCTTGACTCCTGATACCTCCTCTTTCATCCACCTGTCCTTGCTTCCAATTGTCATACCTTATTCACTACAGAAAATATCAAGCATCCTACTAACACAGGGCTCCGGCTGATGTTCAGTGTGGATTTGGATAGATGCACATTTCTACATGCATTTCTGTTACTCTAAAACTCTGGATTATCTTTGTGATGTTCCTAATAATTTCTAAGCCCCTGATATGCACAATGTGTAAATGATAGATGATAAATTCCTGCTTACTGTAAACATGACTTTCCATTTCTTCCAATATACACGGTGGGTACTGGATGAACTTTTAGTTCTTCATTTGACATTGACTTCAATTCCTTTTTATTATATAACACACAAGAAAAACATATATTTTTGGGTACAGACATGTAATTATCCATTTTCCCCAAATGTGCAGTCTCCATGTCTTGAATGGTAGTAATATGTCAGGCTTGTAGCAACAGTGGGGATTTGCTTGCACATTCAAAAAAGTAGTTTTAACTGGCAATTCTGATCTCTTGTATCATATGCTTCAGCTAATAACTCTGTAGAATGAAGTCTCTTGTGGGAGAATATTATACATCTGTCAGTGCAGTCCAGGGCCCATTACACAAATCCTGGTGTTAACAATCCACCATCCTCAGCAGGGTCCCGGAGTGTGTGTTTGATAGCTGGATTTTCTGATTTCAAGCACTGTCTCCCTGTTATGGGTGTGTAATGAGAAATGTTACCTTCTCTGTGGGGAGTACAGTGTGATGTCTGTGTTAGCACTAGCGTTAAGGAGGGATAGAAATTCCCACAGGCAGAGCCATGTCTAAACATTACACAAAGTGTCAGGCACTTTCTACTATACTGCAACTAGCATTTGTTGACAAATCTTCCACCACAGCTATTAAAATGGTGTACACTGGTTATTTTGTATTCGCTGTTGCTGGGTAAACTTTTAAATAACAGCATTCAATGTTATAGGCATGTGAATGGTTTTGCTATTGTAGCACCAGCATAGTGGGATACAGTGATATAGCATGGTTGCCAACTCTCCCGGAATATCAGGGAGACTCCCTGAAAAGTGGGTGATCTCCCTGACTCCCTGAAGTGCTGGATAATCTCCCTGATGCTCATTCAGGTGAAGAAGACATTGTGTTATGATGATAGAAATCATACATTGTGTCTTA
>JABWIB010000223.1:74662-88923 GCA_016617825.1 Platyplectrum ornatum | reverse complement strand
TATATATATATATATATATATATATATATATATATATATATTGATGTAGAGTGTTTAAAAACAGGTTGCTGAAGCAGTGTGTTAGGTCTGTAGGGTGGTGTTTTATACCAGGATCAAGTTCTCAGTCTCATTTTACATACTGGAGAATGTGAGCTTGAATCTCATTGGTTGCTATGGGCAACATCCTCAATTTTCAAACTCCCTGCTTAGTAAATAAAGGCCCCGGAGTAAATGGCTAGTAAACCTGGCTAGTAGTCTTAACACAGCAGTAATAAAATGACCAAATGTTCATTTACACATAGTGGATCTCCCTGTAATGTCAGTGGACCATATGAAAGTAGGTTACCAGGAATTAGTACCAGGAAAGTTGTGGATCCATTGAATCCAGAATTCCATTCTGGCACTGTGGTGCATGCTCCATGGCTGCTTAGTGTATTTCTAGATCTGGCTCCATAACACATGCGCAGTACTGATAATAACACATAATACATACCAATACATAAACTACTACCATTTAAGGAAGCAGATCTTGGCACTTTAATGGGTTAAATCATTTGACATGGATGTGAGTGCTGCATTCTCCATGGAATGATTTTGTGGCATCTCTGAAATTTCTCACGCAGATAACATGTGACTTGTGCTCTTCAGTGCAAACTCTGAAATGTGTATTACAGCCGTCACTTCAGCTACAGCAACATAAAAAGCCTGAGCTCCTCTGAACCCTAGCACTGCTGTTTAAATGATTACCAGGAATTAGTCACATGTAAATACTGGCAAGATGCCATGCAGTAAAAAAAAGAAGAAATTAAACACCAGGTGGTCTATTTATGAGGGTCTCAAGCTGTGATATGTAGCTTGAAAATGATATAAAGAAAACAGTCAATTGATCATTGCAGCCAGTACAGTATAGCTGGGCTTATTTTCCATTATTTTATTTAAGCACGAGCTTCACAGTGAACCACAGTTATCAGCAATCTTTTAAAAACGTTACACTCATATTGGGCTATGATAAGTTATCCAGTAAGTTATCCAGTAATATGTTCCGCCTATATCAAATGTTACTAATGAGGAATAAGATTGTGGATGAAAGCTGTGTTACAGTACAGTTCTAATGGAATACATACACATTTGCTTTTTTATAGTTGTATCAGAACTGTTAATCTAGTTGGTCAGCTTGATGACCCCTTCTGTAGCCATCTTACAGCTCCCTGTCCTCCACCATATGTGGCCTCCTTTTATCTACCCACTAGCAGGGCCTTGTCCCCAATGGTAGACCATATAGTGCCTAGTGCCCTCCTGTTTCTGGGATTAGAGGCAGCTATCCTTCATGGCCAGAGTGTCCTCTAACAATTCTTGAGCCCAACTACATCATAAGACTAGCACCTAGACCTAACAAAGGCCAATGCCCTTATCTACTCATCGGCTTATTGCCTTGCATCTCTATTGGCTTAAAGCCCTTAAGTACCTATAAGGCCTGCTCTTTACTGCAAGCCCTCTATTACCTACAGGGTCTAGACAAGCCCTCAGTGTGTGTTGAGGGAGTTATAGTCTGAAAAGCTGGCCATACACTATAAGATAAATTGTTCCAATCTAAAGATTTTTCAAGAGTGGGCAAAACCATGTTGAATTGTAGGGGAGGCAAATTTAATTAATTGTAATCAGTATTACAGGTGAGGGATGATGTTTCCAGCCCAAGTCTAATAACAGTGTAACAGTAACTCTGGTCAGTATCTGTGTGCAACATGCAACAATAAAGCATTATCCCTGCATGCAAACACTGACATTCATTTTACCCCCCTGCAATTCAACATGGTTTTGCCCAGTCGGTTGTAAGTTTAGTAATACATAAGTCTAGATCTGGTCCTGCTCCTTAGTTTCTCAGTCTGTGG
This sequence comes from Platyplectrum ornatum, assembly GCA_016617825.1. NCBI lineage: Eukaryota > Metazoa > Chordata > Amphibia > Anura > Limnodynastidae > Platyplectrum > Platyplectrum ornatum. The sequence continues at coordinate 87,034 of JABWIB010000223.1, read as the reverse complement.
TCTCTTATGTTGTTGGATTCTGGTTCACTCCATGCACTTCTTTCTTGTCTCAGACTGCATTCTCCTCCAGTGCAGCTACAGGTATTATGTTATCCTCCAACACTCTCACACCATACTGTTTCTATATATTAAGGGCATGCTAAGTGCCCTACACTCTATGCAAACATTCTAGACTGTTATGCACGTATTATTTGGTCTAAATATTCAGAACCATGGTATAAAGCACCTGCTACACTAAGAAATCTAGACTCTCTATTTATTTATAGAATGTCATGTTAGTTATACTATGTAAGCTATTACCATGCTTCTGATTAATTAGCAGTATTCTTTCGCATAACAATTCTAGTAAATTGTTCATACATACCTGGCTCAACACCAGAAGATCCTGTGACCGCCTTCATCAACATATCTAAGTATGTATGTTTTCTGTGCATGCATAGTGCTTTAACGATAATCTACATATTCACAGTTCAATATGAGGCCATGATGAATAGAGTTTTATACTTACTACGTCCTTACTATGTATACTTACTTATGTAACCTTACAATGCACGTTATGTCAGAATTGGTTTAGTCTGGCATTATAATGTAAAGCATTTCTGTATGATATAAATACATAGAAGAAATGGAATGGATATACTCCCACTAATCCTGAATATAGCCCACCTCTCTGCCTACACCTCACACAGACATCCACTAGGCAGAACGCTGCATGTCCAGTCACATCCAGCCCAGGCATCAGTATCAGATGTCTGTTTCCCTGCTCTCTCCTGGCTGAAAGGGTCCGAGGTTGTTCCTCCTTTGAAGATTAGAGAGGGAGACTGAAGATGATGTACTTTCTACTTGGGTGGCACGTTTGCAAAACTGCACAGATGCTCAAGTGCCATGACAGTGCATATATGACCTCAGCGCATTCCTGCAGACACTGCCACAAGGTAGAAAGGAGTGGTTCAGGCTTTGAACTTGCCCTTCTTATGTGTACTGTCATCACAGACTGTTATTCACAGTATGACATGGTGCTACTGGGAATGCCTATCCGCAATATGATGATAATAGTCTTATAAATTCCATGAGATAAAAAGGAACCAACAGAAGAGAATACAAGAAAATGCCAGCCTCTCCACTATCATTATTATGTGGTTATATCTCATGGACGGGCTGGTAATATATACAACCATTTCTTCACTTGTCACAGTTGTAACTAGTTAATTGAACTTTTGCCAAGACGGGTATCAGAGGCCATAGCAAGTCTAAGGTAAGCATAATGTGCCCAGCACTACAAGCTCTTCATCCGCTTTAATCCCAACATAACCTGCAGCTTTTAAAGGATTTAGTTCTGCTCTAGATTTCATTCTTGCAAAACCAACATGTTACAGTGTCAAAAAGGGCAAAATAACCTGAGTTTAATAAAAGTAATTACTTACACCAGTGGTTCCCAAACTTTTTCAGTCGAGGCACCCTTAGGTTCTCCATAATTTCTCAAGGCACCCCGAATACAAAATTATTTCTTATTTTTTAAGCTTTTGAGTCAGAATAGAGTAATAACTATTTAGGTAAAGACAGAAATACTTCAGGTTGATATCAAATCTTGTGTTGCTCCTATACAAGATGAAAAATTGTACACTAGCAACATGGCACCACAACTATTTGTGGCACCCCAATGAGAGTGTCGTGGCACCCCAGGGAGCCACGGCACACAGCTTGGGAACCACTGACTTACACGCATATTTCAAGATAAGGAAGGCTTGTCGTTTCTGCTATTGTCTACAAATGCAATTACGTATAACATTGGTAATAGATCCAGATGAGTATTATCTGTGAAATATCTGAGAAATAAAAGCAAAGTCTGTGGCAACAAAGTGCTCTCCAACTGCTTTCATGTTAAATATCAGCACTAGTTAAAAGTCAATGGAGGCCAGTGTTTGATATGTGATGACACCGCCTCTGAATAAGTGTCACTCTGGGTGAATGACATTTGGCTGCTACTTTAATGACAGCTATTCTGTACCTCATCCTTAAGGCTTTCATAAACTCCTGAGACATCATCTGTGGCTTTGCAATGTATTGTCAGCAATCACTCTGTAGTACTGACAGAGTTAGAAGAGGATAACGGTGTCATTCGATTTCCTCTGATTTACCATCTGATATTCTCCTAGGTGCTTCCCCTGGACATAAGCGTGAAAACAGGTGCTTTACAGTGTACAGAGAATATGTATATATTTAAAAATGTAAAATTAAAATAAGAAGGAGGGCTCTTATATAACTTCTTTATTCCATAAACAGAATAATTAGACACATTTCCAATGAACATGCTATCCTCTAGTTTAAATTCATGCCCACATGTTCCAATGCATCACTTCCATTGGAACGGTTGCACGGACCATTGAGCTCCACAATTGTCTTACGGTAGGGGCCTAGCAATCTTTTCCAACCTCGAGTGACAGTTCACTGCTGTGCAGGTGTGCGGGGATCTGGCCCAATGAGTCTACATCTATGTATTATACTCTTTGCTTTGCTTAAATGTGAATTTTATATGTACCGCTTTCAAAATATCTTTCTTTCTCAACGGGCTGTTTTGTTCAAATGTTTCCATTTAAATGTTAATAATCTGTCAAATATTTATGTGTATGTATCAATAGTTTTATTAGACATATTATAATTTTACATAGTTCTTAAATTGATAGTGATTCATCTGTATCTTTAATGTATACAATTCTATTAAACAAACAAAAGTTGGATGTTGCCCATAGCAACCAATCAGATTCCAGCCCACATTCTCCAGTATGTAAAATTTTACTTAAAGCTTAAATCTGATTGGTTGCTATGGGCAACATCCCCGCTCTTCAGTCTCCCTGCAATTTCCCTGCTTCCCCTGTTGTTTTAGAAAAGCAAATGATCGCGGGGAAGAAAAAGAAGCTGACACATTTATAATTTGTGAATAGATATGCATCAAGTCGTACCGCCTCCACAACATGTTCCTGTATTAATGAAAGGCATACCTGTAATTTCATATACAGTGACACAAATACTACTCCAGCCATTAGACTGAGAACGCCCCCTGACTTAATGTATAAGCTTTTAAACCTCTGTTTGCAGAAATACAATGCCCAGCTTGATACAGTCACTCCCTGGAGAGTAAGAAGAGGAAAGGCTGCTCAGTAATGAATTGTGAAGCTCCACATTCTGTCGTGCAGGATTTATTTCTGAGCAGGTCGCAGGCAGAGAGTGTAAAAACAATCAGAGGAGTAGAAGGAGGACAGGTCGATTTCCCCCACCTGATTTATTTACTGTTGTGTTTTCATAGGAGCAGCATGTCTGCTGCAGGCCCATTCAAGCACAGAGTGTGTCATGCTCCCCTGGCAAAATAAATGGCTTTATAAATTGTCTGCAGTAATAACCGTGTTTTCATGAATGCATGCAAAGAGGAATACTGAATACTATGCTTTCTTTAGTTAAAGGATCCTACTCCTCCAAGGAGTAAATGATGCGGCCAAGGCTCCAAGCCTGTCTGTCTACCACCTGGGTTGTCTCCTTAGGGGGAGGTAAGTCAGCCCACCCAAACATTGTGCTGGCTTAGCATACTGCACCAATTCCTATGGGCAGAAGCAGGACCAGGGTTGTCACAACTGCAAGACAGAGGGGAAAGAAAAACACAGAATGTAGGGGATGTGTCTGTATATAGCAAACCTGTTGTGCCACTTAGCAAACTACAGTAAAATCACTCAACCATGAATAGCTTCTGCAGATTGCTTTCTAAACCTGACTGGAGTATGTACATTGTTTTCACTATTTATAAAAATGACACCGCAACAAAAATAGAGATATATTCTCAGATAAAAAAACCAAACGTGGTACACGAAGTGCTATAAGAATCCAAAAATGTGCTTTTAACATACATGACTGGACACTTTTTTATGCTAACGTAACACTGTAATTCCCATGCTGACAGAGTTGCTGACAGAGGATATTCATTTCTTACACCTCGATTCCAGCAGGAAATCGTTCTGCCTTGGGTAAATTAGGATGGGTTTATTGTGACAAGGATGTTTCTGGCATGAGACTGGGCAGGATCAAAGCTGAGTAATGTGCAGGTATTTGTAACAGACTTGTGCCAGCAGTTAATTTATAAACATAGAGTTCCCAAATACATAGTATCTAACTTTTTATACTGGTTCGAGAGGCTGAAATTATGTACAGGCCAAAAGCTATACCCATGATATCTGCTACTTTCATGAAAACAATCTCTATTCACTTTGCTGAATGCAGAGGTAGTGGCCAATCACAATGCACCATGGACCAGATCCTGCCTTACTCGCACCACCAAATTTACGCAAGTGCTGCTATCCACTGCCATTATATCTATCTGTCTATTTATCTATCTATCTGTTTAGTTTTATGGAAATTACATTATGTAACTAGATTAGATCTTTATGCACATTTATTTTACAAAATTGATATATTTGGTATAATTTTTATATTTTAAATATATAAATTGATATTTTCATATAATCTATTATAGACTATGAAATAGTCCTGCTAGGGAAGGTCTGGGTAATAGGGTAGGTTTACCTGGGACAGAGTAGGAAGGGTCCAAGTACCAATTCTTCACCCAAGTCAATCATTTTTGATTATTTAAATGCTCCTACTGATCAAGGAGCTCATTATTGCTATTCAGGCTTTACTATGTATTTTAAAAAGGGACTCATTTTAGATTAGACTCATCTACAGCGTTACTCAAGTCGAGTACATTAAAAAATATGCTATACTGACACATTAAAAAATATGCTATACTGACACATTAAAAAATATGCTATACTGACACATTGTTCCCTTCACTTTCCTACTGAGTGTCATGCTTGAGTGACTATTTGCCTTATTTAGTCCCAGCTAAAGACTGGTCTGTCTGGATTCTTACTTGTGAATTTACTAAGACTCGTATATTGACCTTGCCATGTACTTCTTTGTACAGTTTGGAGCCTATGTCAGTTGAATGATTTATTTAATAAAAGGTTAGTTGTACTATGATAAATGGTCTTAAAGCAGACATCTCTGGTTAAAGTGAACAAGCCACTGTGTACTTTTTCAACGGTACCTACAAAATTGTTTTTATAACTTTCTAACTATTTGTTTGACCAATAAATACTATGTTTTCCTAAGCATAATGCTAAATCTATCCTATACAAACATTTGTATTCTCATTTCTGCATCATTTTTCTTATCTGGAAGTGATGGGGTATGAGTTGAGAGATTGGAACATACAGGGAATTTTCCCTTTAACAAGAAATTTTAATTAATATTCTTTATTTGAGATATTACACAGATACACGTTATTCATACCGCACTGGACCTGTTATTGCTGTCAATATACTCCCAATATACGAAGGTGCTTCCAATTAGTTAACACAAATCAAGAAAGAACTCAAAAAAGAAAAAAAGAAACTTGTTGGTACACCATTGACTTAATAATTGTACTAGATCCAGACTTTATGTAGTATTGACTTACTCAAGAGTGGGCAAAACCATATTGAATTGCAGGGAAATTAAATTTCAGCATACAGTATTAGGGTTGAGATATGATGTTTCCTAACACAAGTCTAATAACAGTGTAACAGTAACACTGGTCATGCAATAAAGTATTCTCCCTGCATGCACACACTGACATTAATTTTTTCTCCCCTGCAATTCATCATGGTTTTACCCACTTGTGAGTTAGTCATGAGTCAATAGTCAATAGTCAATAGTACGTAAAGTCTAGATCTAGTAGATTTGCTATTTCACAAGAACAACATCAGATATTACTTACAATTAAAAAACTTTACTTCTATTAGTGAAAATGTGATAACAGAACCAGACATGAAATGATGATAACAAGATTAATCTCACTTTGCCAAATTGTTATGATAACATAATAGTCTACTGATTATCCATGCACCATATAGGAGTCTCACCCAACATACATCTTGTAGGCGTTCCCTAATATGAGTGCTAGGGTCCTTAGGGGCACATTTATTCCGTTAGGGGCCACAGAATTGAGTTAAAATATCCCTCTGCAAAAGGAGGCGTTCCGTATCTCCCCCTAATTGTAACTGTTACTTTCTCCAACATGAAGCCTATCAGTCTCTGAATTGGAATTGTGAAGTTACAAAAATTGTTTTGCTATCCGTGTTATGAAAATTGCTTTCTTTACAGAGTTACAAATTGTACTACATGCCAAAGAAATGGAATCTTTAATTTTCTTTTTGGTTTTCCTACATAATTGTTACATAAGTGTACATTTGCATAACAATCATTATGTGGTATTATTAACAAAACCACACACTTTGCATTTCCCACAAGTGTAAAAACCTTGTCATGTTTGTGTCACTTTTTGTTACTATTTGTAAAGTGACTCCTAAACAAGCCGTCTCTTACATTTTTTGGTCTTCTCCAAAATATCAATATTTATTTGTCCCAATAAGATATCATTGATGAGATCTATTCAAAATCTCCACTATCTGATCTGATTTGTCACAACAGTCTTATAAAAAACGAATCAGCTCCTTATTTTTGGATATACCAGAGTATTTGTAGTCCTTCTGTTAAAGATTCAATTGATGAACTGTATTAACTGATGTCTGAGCCTTCAATATGGAGTTAGTGGCGGTGAATTTTCAATATACATTTTCGCCAATCAAGTCCGTGACATCTATTTTAATGGTAAGCTCAAGAAAATATCATTTTGTTTGGCTTTTTGATATGGTAAATTTTACATTCAATGCATTACTATTAAGGGAGTCAATAAAAGATGATCAGACTTTAACACCTATTTGTAACTTCTAATATTCCAATAAGTTGAAAGGATTAAAAGCACTTGCACTTTCCCAGTGGAGTATATGCTTTTATGAGAAATGCGGGACTGTTAACTATCAAACCTCGAATAAGCAACAAATGAAAACAATTTCACAAAAGTTAAACGTGTGTGTCTCTCTCTCTTGTATGAAAATGTTCGAGTTTCCCTGAATAGTGCATAGTATTTTCCACTTACAAAATCCGACTTCACGTATTTCCAGGATGTACAGTACTTTAGTCTTCTTATACAGTATATTTGATATGTTGTAATTCATTTAATGTTTAACTAAAATATTTTTTCAGGTTTAATTCATTGGTTTTGTTTATTCGCACCCACTATATATTCCTTTTTAAAAATAATATACATCAGCTATTTGTAAATTACGTTAATAATTTTCACTATGGTAATAAGGTCTGGTAAATATGGAATTAGTCTGATTGGTCTAAAATCTCTTTTTAGTATATTGAATATTCAATATTTATCTCAATCAATAATTTTTCCTGATTAATGGAAATGGATTTAGGCAGATGGTGACATATATGACAAAGAATAAGCACATATTAAGGTTTACAGTCACAGCAGCTTAACCACTCATTGTCACATAGTCATTAATGTCAATATGTAATCAACTCTGTCAACTCACAGGAAAATGTCATGACTGTATTTAGTGGAAATTTAAACTAAAATGAACTAGAATACAATAAAAAGTATACTCCTTATAGACTGGACGTTTTTCTAAACAAAAGACTCAGATAGCCACTTGTAACGAGGTGGAATATGAGTGAGCAGTGGACCCATATGATCTGCAGGTGCACGGCCTTACCAGCTGTGCACACATGCATTCCAAATGCTGCACATTAATCAAGACAGCTGCACACTACCTTGTAAAGCAAGACGGATTAGGATGGATTTTCACTGCATTATAATATTGATTTTGCAATATACACCTCTTGGAAAATCGATCCCTCCCTTTCCTTATAGCGCTTGTGGTGGATTTAATGGCAACTTGTTGACCCCAGTATTTGTAATACCTCTAATTATTATTTAGACTGACGCAGAGAGACAATGAAGCTAGTTGTTTATATTATTAAATAATACACACACCCTATGGTCTTAAACTGATATATTAACCAAGAATACTGCCCCTTATTCTTGACTGTGTCGTAAACACACCTGGTTCACCATATACAGGGCTGATCTTACCCAAAGAACATTGCTGAAGAAGAATTACATTGTATAGATGGATTAATGTGTTTCTGGGAGAGGCCGCATCTTCATGTGATACACACTTTTATTGCATGAGTTTAAAGCTAAAAAATGATGAAGGCAATAAACAGTGTTATGGGTTACACACGCACAGATCACAGAATGTTGCAAGAAGGGGATGTGAATACAGTAGTTCAATAAGTTTAGATTGTTTAATGCAATGCGTTTAAGAAATATAGTAGTGATATTAATAGTCAATACTAATAGCCGATAAAAAAGTCAATATATGTATATTATAAAATATATGCCACCTGCATATTTCATCCACAGTAATTTCTATATACACATATTAGAATATTTTTTGATAGAACATTGCACTGTAATTATTCTGCTCAGCTGATGTCCTTTTAAAGTGATGATGTAAATAATTTGGTACCTGAGGAAATGACACCACGGAGCCTGTTTCCTGTTATCAATATGAACACTTTCAGGAAATGCTGTTAAAGGGCTTCTGCCATGCCCCATTTCATCAGGTGCCATGAAAAATTATGACAATGAATGAATGTGTTTATTGATGTTCCCATGTCTGCTGGATCCTGACCAGTTCAGTAGATGATGGGTTATGTGGTAGTTAACTCCCCAGAGTGTCCTGAGCTAAAGGAAGCATGGTGAGGATGCAGTTCAGAGATGGTTGGTCAGTAAATCATGGTACCTCATAAAATTTTGACCTCAAGATCACATCCAAATAATACATGTATACCAGGTGTTAGGAAATGGGATGTCAAAGGAAAGGTCTCTCTATACATTCATTTAATAAAGTGACCATACTTGATTTGTAGTATTACAGTACATTATATTTACATTTTACAATATGATTCTCAACATAAATGTAGCATAACAATCTATGTACCTATATCAAATATATTTATATATATATATATATATATATATATATATATAAAATAAATATATATATATATATATTATATATACATGTTTTTAATGTTTATTTTGATTTATTTTCTCATGTATCAAAAAACATATGATTACATTTTGAATGCCTTTTTTGTTGTCAACTGATATGTTATTGCCAGTTATAATAATACATATCTTCCAACTGTACTGATTTAGTTGGTACAGTGCTGGTTTTTAACAGTCAGGTCAACGGCAATCTAAACACTTTTGGTGGACACCAAATTGTACATGTTTTCTAGTATTATATGTTGGAGGGTATGATAACGTTCTTACTTTTTGAGGCTTGTGTAAGCTAAACAATATTTAAGTACCTAGGAATATATAGATAATTGCTGATCTATTTAGCCAAACTTGCACTTTAATCACTACAAATTTATCTTATGTGGCAGGTGAATATGGAAATAGGGATATGATTCAACAGAGAGACACAATTAATAATCTAGTAATTACATGTAAATGCTACATTTACAAAGAGGTCCTTAGAGGCCTCATCCAAAACATCTTTAAATTGGGTACTATGATTTTAAGAACTTGAGCTATGACCATGAAGACTATGATCGGTACTGTTGGAAAATAATTCATTTGACACTTAATATTACTTAATGTGTATTAGTAAAAATCTAAACAATACTCCAATTCAATACTATAATGTTCCTAAAATACTCCCCAAAAAATGTTATTTCAAGTTAAGTATATAACAGGATATCTGAGTAAATAGACAGCAGCACCGCTTACACTAAGATCAAGTGGATTGGCCAGGCAGTGAATGCTCCCAGCTGGAACAGAGTACCTTAACTATCAGCACAATCCTGTTTGCACTGTAACAAGAATATGGTGATTTGGTGCCTAATTATGTGACAAAAATTGTCAGAGCTGATGAAAGCTACAGAAATGACCCATGGGAGATGCTGATGAATGACAGGTCAGGGTTAAAGTCTGGCTATTTCGAACTTCCTCAGGATCACCAACAAGAAACCTGAGTCCCAACTCACAGTGTGGTTTTTCAACAACCCTTGGCATACACATAATTTTTGCCATTTGAAATGGACGGAGAGGGCTGGAGAGCCATGTAAAATTAATAGAAACTAGAGTCCCTCAGTCATCTTTCATTTGAGTTTCAAATCAATAAAGATATTCTTTTTTTTTCTCTCCTTAAAGAAATGTGCATTATGAGAAGACCACACAAGTGGGTGAAATGCTACCCTCCCAGAGAGGGCTTGTATTGCCCATCTGTTCCAGAACATCCTGGTGAAAAATAGCAGTTTCTTTAAAAAAAAATACAAAAATATTGGATGCGTATTATTTCCGCACACTGCTTTACTTTTCGATATATGGGTAATCCTGTTAATTCGAGGATGTAACAGACTAGAGAATAGAAAGGGTTATTTAATAATTAAAAAAATTTAATATTTTTCTTTATTTGAGAATAATTGTGGAGATACAACTACTAGGCAATGGTACATCAACCATATGCAATATCATTGGATATAGTTAAACTGAGCTACTTGCTCCATTTTTTAGATATCTGGATCTAGTACAGTTCTGAATTTTCGTAACTATTAGTGACTTACTATCCTTACTATCCTACGTTTTGCCAGCTCCCAAAGCTAAACATTTTTCCCAGAGTGCAGCTGTGCCCAAATATAGAAACACATTATGTTGCCTTAGAATTAGCACATGTCCACCATATGATAATTATCAGGGCCAGATTAAGAGACACAAGAGCTTGGGGCTTCAAATAATGACAGGCCCAACGGAGTGGCCAGGGATGCGTGGGTGGTGGTCAATTATATGAGAGCCATTTAATCACGCTGTGCCCTCCTTTATCACACTGTGCCCTCCTACATCACACTGATTAGCTGAGGGCTATGGGCCTTTTTGACAGTGGAGGCCCCATTGTTAATATGATCCTGATAATTGTATATAGTATCTGTGTGCAAAATGCAAAAATAATGCATTCTCCCTGCATGCCAACATTGACATTCATTTTACCTCCCCTACAATTCAACATGGTTTTGCCCATACTTGACTAAATCATGAGTGCCTAACGATCTGAATCTGGCCCTTTATTTTATAGCAGTCACTGGTGGGCTCTGTGTATTGCTGTTACTGGTGGGTTCTCTAAATTGAAGTCACTTGTGTGCACTTTGCATTGTCAAAGATGTTATCTTCTATATAGTACAGCTGAAGACTTTTAGTTTGTAGTGGGGTGCCAACAAATTCCTGTAGTGACCCTTTGTCTCTATAGCTATTGAGATAATAGGCATAATAAGTAATAACATAGGTCCTGTTGCAACATGGGAGTCAACATAGGTTTTGAGGAATCAGAAACTGAAAGTGTGCTGAAGGGTGCAGAAAAGTAGGCTATAGCATTAGGATGTGGCATGGTCAGAACTTCCCATACCTATAGAGAAATACAGGGCTACTTTGCCCAGAAAGCCAAATTTTGTGTTCTGAATGTGTATGTTTTACTGGTCCAATATATAAGCTATTACAATGGTGAACTGCTACAACACTGATATATCTATTTCTACAAATACAGATCTCCTTGACTGGGTGTACAGTCATTGAAAATTAATCTGTTGGAATTGTGGACAGAAATCCTTTGTGGACAGTAGTGGTACCTTTTATTTATGATTATCCAGGCCATAACGCAACTCACTGCTGTGATGCCTGCATTTCCATGGAAGTTCCAAGGGAGGATGAGTGACATAATGTATTCAGTAAGGGCGTGTTCCCACAAGTTAGCTGAATCCAAAAACGTACTTACAAGGCATATCTAAGGCCAGGAAGCTGATGGCTAAAAGAATAACTATTATACATATGCATTATGCTTTTAATTGTTATTGTGTGTGTTTTTGTAAATAAGCAATTATTTAGTATAGATGTTACAGAACCAGACTGAAATATCAGATTTTGACACCCATAGCCTACATTTAAATGGTGAAATCAAGACCATCATAAGAAAGTGACTGCAGAGACTTCCAAGCTACCCACTCTATCTGGACTGGGGTCTGTGTCCAGCCTTCTTCCCATTCCATATGTGTGTCTAACCTTCTACCCCCTCCATATGTATGTACAGCCTTCTGCCCCCTCCATATGTGTACAAGACTTCTACCCTCTCCATATGTGTATCCAGCCTTCTACCCCTTCCATATGTGTGTCCAGCTTTCTACTCCCTCCATATGTATGTCCAGCCTTCTACACCCTCCATATGTATGTCCAGCCTTCTACCCCTCCATATGTGTGTCCAGCTTTCTGCACGCTCCATATGTGTGTCCAGCCTTCTACCCCCTCCATATGTATGTCCAGCCTTCTGCACCCTCCATATGTATGTCAAGCCTTCTACCCCCTCCATATGT
>JABWIB010000223.1:60021-73716 GCA_016617825.1 Platyplectrum ornatum | reverse complement strand
CTGCACCCTCCATATGTGTGTCCAGCCTTCTACCCCCTCCATATGTATGTCCAGCCTTCTGCCCCCTCCATATGTGTGTTTAGCTTTCTGCACCCTCCATATGTGTGTTTAGCTTTCTGCACCCTCCATATGTGTGTCCAGTCTTCTGCCCCCTCCATACATTTGTTTAGACTTTTGCCCCCTTCATTGTGAGTCCAGCCAGAACACTGTAAACTATTCAACCCAATGACAAAATTTGAAATAATATGCCATCATCCTTCCTCTTACTATGGCATTCAGAACTGGATCAATGGTTTGCTGATATTCCCTTTGTAATATTCTCACAATGCTTTTTTTCCACATTTCTCTTAAAATATTGTGCTTTATATTCACAAAGGTACCTTCAAAAAGAGCTAATTGTTATGTCAAACTGTAATTAATTATGTCATATTTATCAGAGGAACAGGCAATGAAAGTACTTTATAAGCTCAACTTTTACCCAGGTATTGTGCTGCCAGTTGGTCCATATCATCCATAAAGTTCTGTGTTTATAGTGTAGAATTCAATAGAATGATAGCCAGCTACCATAAGAGCGCCTCCACTATGATTATTAAAAATTTCGGATAATTAAAAATTCATAACAAATGTGTTCTTGCAATTTTATAATAACATTGTACACTGTTCCTCAACAAGTTTTGTAGTCACAAGAAAGCCATAAATTGTCTGACAGCTGCAATCTTTTAATTATAATGTGAAGTACAGTTGTTCGTCAGGAAATTTATAGGTAGACCTAAGAATTTGGTTACACCCCCTCATGCACTCATTTAATTTTCCTACTGACTATTTATAGATATAATGTAGCCCTCTATTCATCATTGATGGGCGCTTTTATAATTATAGTTAGGGCTCGAAGTGGGGGTTTTTACGGGGTATGCCATTCCAGCACTTCTCCCACTGATGTAATTAAAATACTACAAATCTCCATTGACTTCCATTATATTCAGTGTTTCCATACCTGCACTTCTAAATGTCCATACCGCCACTTCTAAATTTCCACTTCAACCACTGATTATAGTCATAATTAGGTGATTTATGCAAAGCCCCTTTATGTAATGATAATTTTAGTATATACACATATATACATATTTTCTCTCCAGGTACCTGCAGTATTCTTTCCTTTCTTCTGTTCTGTTCTTTCCAGTTTGCCCCCTTTCCTCTGCCCCATAAGGTCACCCTGCTCCTTCCTGATTTCTTTACTCTCTTCTATGTTGAGGCCATGCCTATAACCACTTGTACAGAGGTCACATATACTGTTTTATTATGGAAGCATGTATATATATTTGTGTAAAAATTAAATCCATCTTCAATGGTGAAAAATAAATAAATACAATTTACCCCAATAGACTTGATGGACGTAATGGACCAGAGTGAACGTATTTAACCCATTTAAGTGCAGAACAGCCTAAACTTAGCAATCAATAGCTAATTTCAAGTTTTGTAGCATCTGCCTATTTAAGACTCAATGCTTCCACCCATTAAAATCTCATGGCCTAGTAACACAGTAACCACTCTGGTAAGAGGCCCTTCCCTTGGCCTGGCTTTATCAGAGAACTTGCACTAGCATATCATTGCTTTAAATATCAGGGATATATAAAAATTGGATACAGACACATCCACACTACTTTTACTAGTTTGAGAGGAGGCTGAACTTCCCTCTCCCTTCCCTATAGACTATGGTGTTATGAACACTTATGTGTCTGGAACCCTAACTTAATGACACCATGCACATCTGCTTCAGCAAGGTTTAAAGGGATTCTAAAACTGCTGCCCTAACAGATTAATTACAATGCCTATCCCCGCCTACACCCCATCATCTATCTATGCAAAACATCTGGTGCACACAAGCGCAGATTACAGAAGTCTGGATATGGTACAAATAGCTGACTAAGCCTAATGATAATAAAGATTACACGGTATCATTTAAGGTATTTTTTTTATCTCACAACATGGTTTTATCACGTCTACCATGCATTTTAACCCTATAGAATATTTTGCATGAACATTCAATAGACAAAATTTTCTGAGATATTGAATGTAGTGTGACATGGTATTAAGGTGCATGAGTATACAAATCGAAGCTCATTGTGTCATGGATAAATGCATGAGCCTGGATTAATGCAGCCTGCATTGGGAGATTGACCACAAAATAGAATGCATGTGCTCTATCTGTGGTCATTACAGAATAAATGTAATTCATGGTATTTGCGTACAGGGACGGGAGGGGGCGTGTGAGTACGCAATGTACACATGGGAGGAAGGGGAGGTATTTCATTAGTGCAATATGAACTGGCTTCAGCTAGAACGTGCAGAGAAGTTATGGAAGGGTTCCCTGTGGCTCTCTAAATATTGAGATTTCTGTGACAGTGGGGCCGATTCAATCCCCCTTCGCGCAAATTTCTTCTGCCTTACACTATTTGCGTAAAGCAGGAAAGCTCCATTTTTTCGTTCGCACCTCATAGAGGTGCGTACAAAAAGACGCGAGGTTTCAGTCCCGTAATAGACGGGAAAAAGCGCACTTCGCCTTTTTTGCCGTCTTCGTGAGGGATTGAATCGGCCCCAGTGTGTACGTGTCATAGTGTAAAGCTAATAGCTATATACACAGATATATAACGGCAACATTTTACAAAGCTAAAGCTATCCACAGTGTCATGGTAAGATACAGTATTTCTTTTGTGTTTGAATAACCATTGGAAATTCCTAGAATAAAACAAACATAATAATAAAAGCTTTCTGGAATGGCGTGATTATGCTTTTGGAGCTGTAAGAGCTTTTTATATCCCCACAAAACTGGAGTCGGGTTGCAGAATGTTTTGTCTGTTAGGGTATTCTGCTCCTACTAATAAGCCGCTCCACTTTGAAGAGGAAGGAAGTAAAACAAAAAAGATAAAATGGTTTCAAGGAAAATGGCTGCTCCAACATCACTAATCAGGACTGGAGAGTGCATCTGGGAAACGCCTGCAACATCTATGGCTACATTTGGTAAGAGGGTCACTCTTTGAAGTTGGGAAATACTCATAACATCACAGCTGTCTGTAAGTCCTTTTAATAAAGCAGCAAGATTTCTACTGGGTACACACAAAGCACTTTCCAGTTTTCACATTTTTCCTTTATAGCATCACGTTTATCATGCCCAGCGTGAAAACCACTTCCCTTTAGTGGTTTCTCTTTTCGATATTTTATGTGCGGGTAAACTTATAGTATTGACTCCTAGAATTATTGTCTTTTCCTTACTATTAATCCAATGATCAATGTATAAATAATAGTAATTAATGTGTGCACGTCAGTCATAGGCATGGACAGAAGAGTAGAGCTAAGACCTTTGTAGGATATACATAACCACATGTGACAGGGATGAACCTAAACACAGCTGGGTCTTATAGTAAGTCATGACCATGCCATGCTATTCCCCTGACAGTAGAGCTGCCCTTTAATGGAGTAGAGCAGAAACTGTGGGAGGAGATGCACAGCAGATGCCACAGGGTAGCTGCCTTGTGCTCCATCTCCTTTAGGCCCTAACCATACCCACAGTAGTTATGCTGTTGGCCTCTTGGGAATTCACATAATGTGACTTTGTATAAATTGAAGTTAGGATGGCAATGTTTTGGAACAATGTACTGGATCCAGACTTATGTTCTATTGAAGTTACTCACAAGTGGACAAAACTATGTTGATTTGCAGGGGAGGTAAATTTCATTATAAAAGATGATGTTTCCTAGCCCAAGTCTAATAACAGTGTAACAGTAACACTGGTCAGTATCTGTGTGCAACATGCAAACATAAAGTATTCTCCCTGCATGCACACACTGACATTCATTTTACCTCCCCTGCAATTCAACATGGTTTTGTCCACTCACTCAAAGATCAATAGTACGTCTGGATCTGGTCCCTTGGGAACATAGCTTGACCAAGGGACATATTTCAGAAGGTTCAAAAATTCCAAAGCTTGTCTTCCAGGTTAGTTTAAGGAATGAGAAATACTGGTAATTTTTTTCCCATTCCACCATTTGAAAGTGTATAATATTGCAATGTGTTGGAAATCAGAATTTCCCAAAAGGTGCCATGGGCATTAATGGATGGAACTTTTTATGGTCTCTAATCATTGAGACCATAAAGACAGAATTACCCACTGTTCATTAACTATTATCAGAAGTAAATTACAGTTATAGTCAGTAGTGTCTTCTATATATTTCATAACATTGCTGTGGTGTGTTCTTCTGATTTTACATTAATGAACATATACAGTGAGTAATGACAAATGTTTACAATGTTTGCTATCAATTTGTACATCCACATACCTCCCAATATTGTTGTCCTGAAAGTGGGAAAAAAAGCCCAAGTCCAACCCAAACCCCATCCAGATCTACTCAAACCCTGGACCTTTATGGGCAAAATGAAAAAAAAAAAAAAAAAATAGTTTTATCTCCTAATTGGGACAAAGTGCAGACAGCAGGACAATCACCCAAAATGAGCACTGTCCCACTGGCATTGGGACACCTGGAAGGTATTCATCCATTTACACCTCACAGCACTAACGGGAAACATGTTCATGCGTGTAAAATAAGCAAGCTATAACATGAGAATAATAAGAACATAAGAATAACTAGCACATACTGGATTATATTGTCTTGATAGCAGCAGGCTCCTTCATACAGATGTAACAATGTCCAGCACAAGGTTGTTTCATATGGTTCACAAGACACTCTGCTAGCTTTTATATTGCAATGTTCTCATCATTACTTAGCTTTGTCAGAGGCTGGGATAATCATGCTGAACACTTATTAGCAGTGTTTTAAATTCCACTGTGAATTCAGATCCACTTTGGCTTAGACTTTTCTATATTTTTGAACTTCTTGAAACAATAACAAGCATATGCCCTAGAAAGTTGAGTTAACAGGGTAACCTCGTGACTCTGAGTGCCTTTAGATCTTTGAACAAATCACATATGCGGTGGACTATTTAATGCCCTATCAGTCCTTGGCATTTCTAACCAGCAACTGGTGCTGAGATTTTTCTCTTCTAAACTGATCCTTATTTGGCTTAAGACCTCTGACCTTTGTTTGGAGGTCACCATGTTAGTGCTGCTGAGAAGCTCCACCTGTTAGTGTCCACAGCTGAGGAGGATCCCTGGAGGAAAGCCCAGGTGTTGATTGTAATCCTAGCTTATAATTACTCTGGATCTGCCTTTGCCCAGAGAATTAAAGAGCCACCAAAAACACACTACATGAAGTTATTTAGTTTGAAAATGATTGGTTAATAAAATGCTAATTTGTATCATTTTATTTGGCTGTAATAGTGCATTTGTGATGCATATATAGGTACACAGACAGGTCAATCCATCCATCACCTGACAAAAAAACAAGGACAGGCATGACTTGCTGTAACTTGGTGTAACCTTCTGTCCCTTAGTCACCAATCATTCATTACACAATGAGATGTTTTGGAATCTTGTTATAGATACAGATATATACATTTGTGTTACAGGTATAGTAAAAATAAAATGTTTGCAGTTTAGACAACGTTTTCCAAGAACACATTATGAACCTCAAAATTAAAGCACTTTCCACAAATTCAGTATGGTCTCAATAACAGTTAGTGTAATTGGCCAATAAGAACTCATTACCAGTGCTGCGCTGTCACACCATTGCCCCGCACAATGAGAATGGCTAGGAAGTCAAACAACCTAAAAAGTAGAATTGTTACACAGCTTCTAAATTGTGGTCTAGAAATAAGACTTTTGGAAGACGAAAGGAAGCCATGCTAGAAGAAACCAAAAAAATAGAAAATGCTAAATAAATGAGGTTCTATTAAATGCAATAGTTTTACTCTTCCCCCTCTGTCCAAATGTATCACTATGTCACCAAGGAAAGGCTGTTCAATACATCCTGTTCTCCAACAATTATTTGGCACCATAGACAGCAAGGCCCAATCGGGCTCTTGAAATCAGTTCTGGAAATTAGGTCAGCAGTACCTTCCTATTCCTATTCCTCTAGAACAGTGCCCAATCAGACCCCTGGGAAAGATATGCTATATTGTTATGTAATATTGCATTTTTTAGCATGATATTGGTCCTGTGTTTTGCAGTGTTTCATAACAGCATAGTGGGATGACCTTCATGTATGATGTTGTATAGGCTACGGTGATTGATATACTGTTATTTTTAAATGTTTTTTTTACTTGTTCCCCAGCAACAACAGTTGGACTACACTGCAAGTGGAGGACCTTGGTACCTCCATAGTTAATATGTCTATTTCCTCTGTTGCATCTCAGGTAAGTAAGGTATCTGATATGGTTTACTAAAGTTCTCTGGTGCCATGTCAAAATGTTTAACTTGCTCTCAATTTGCCAGTGCCATACAAATGGCAATCAGAGTGGTTGACTAGGAGCTGCAGCACAGTACAGATAAGAGATCTGAGGTCCGTGGTTTTTTATATCTGGATTTAGCTTAAATCCATTTCTTAATGACGTTTATTCATATCAGTATCCAACTATTTAGGTTTGATTACTTTTGCTTAAATGTTTATTTGTATGAAATAACATTCTCGTGTGGCTTTAGTTGTCTAATTTAGATATGTTTGTCTAAATCTAAATATAAATTTATTTGTAGGGAATTTTCATTTTATATATATATATATATATATATATATATATATTTATATACAACTGCTTTACTTCAACTAACTTGCCCTTTTTCTGATTAAAATATTTGCTGTATGAAGAATGTCCTGCACCTGCTGGAATATTAAAAAGTATATACTGTAAATATAATCATCTGCATTTGTGCACATACAACTCTCCTCTCACGGGTTAAGTGGTTTGGGGGACATGGTGTCAGAATTCTCTTGGACCGGAAGGGTAAGTGACACCAAGTACAATACTTGGCCCATCAACTTCCTTAAATGCTCCTGACTGAATTCCATTAAAATTGGTGTTTATGCAAGAAAACACCCTTCAAGGTCTATATTCCACGTTTACTATTATGTATGAATAGGTCTTGTTTCAGTAATTGGTTGCTGTAATAAAATCTGAAGGATCTAGTTAATTGCAACAACAAGAATAAAACTTTTTCTACTTTGAGAAGAGTAGAAATATTGTGACAGTTTAGTGAGAGCATTTCTCCAGGATGTGTGTCAGCCGGTAAGACGCAGTGAGAACAGAAATATGAAAACAGTCTGAACCAAACAAAGAGTTGCACATGAAAGCAAATATTTAGAGACACAAACACTCATAAGTGGACTTAGAAATTCCCTTTCAACACTGTGTAGATTTGTATGTTCAAGCATTGCTCCTAAATACTGCAGAGTTTTTCTCTTTTACTTCTATACAGAGTGGTAATGAACAGGAACAATCACCTATTAGAAATACCTTCACATGGCTGTTCCTACACCAAAACCTTTTTTCGCATTGCAGAATCTAAGCATAGGAAGTAATTCTATGATCTCCAGCTGTTTCAGAACTTCAAATCGCAGGACGTATAGGAGATAGAGTTCTACAACAGCTACCCTGCATCTACTAATGCATTCAGGACATAAATCTTATACAGTCCTTTCTCTGTATAAACCCCATTTACCCACCAAGAAGAGATCTAATGCATCTATTATATGTGCTACTAGACCTCATCTATTATATGTGCTACTAGACCTCCCTGCGATTTAAAATTCCCAGAAAGTAACTATAGACTAAGAAGAGAAATCAAACTGCAGAGAAATGTCATTTGCAGCGTTCTCTGCAGGTAAAGAGAGCTTCGAGCACCCACTACTTCATAAATTGTGTTTCTGGCATCAGCCCAAGCTCTGTACAGACACACAAAAAATGATGTTTACCCCCAGGCAGATTTTTGACAAAGAATATAAAAGCAATCATCTAGATAAATTACTGTGCCGTTAAAATATTACTGCTTCCTGCCAAATCTTGTAAACCAAGAGAGAAGTATTTTAGGCTTCATGCTGGTAAATCTGCTGTTAACACAGCAAAGCAAAATAATCATTTAGTTTAAAAAGGAGAGCATTAATGTGGCAGTATAGCTGTCATGGAGTAACGTACAATTACAGAGGCAGCGGGGAAATGATCAGATGACCCCATGACCTATTTAGTAAACTTTTTTTTATCTACATTTAACTAAAAGAGAACTATTAAAAACAGTCTAGTATAAAACATGTTAAGCCTCAATTTGTAACAGTGTAGCATTTACGTTACATTAAATGGGTTTTTGTGTTCTTCAACACAAGTAATGCAGAATAGCCATGCATAATTGTCTGCTTCTTGTTTTACTGTCTATTGTTGTATGAGCTTTAACAGCAAGAAAAAAAACTATTTTAATTTCCTTTTAAGAATGGGTTCAGTATTGAGCTTATTATTATTTTACTACAGTGTAATGCAAAAGAAAAGCTCCATGCAAATAATGTCTATGTTTAAAAATATCCAGACATAAACCTAAGTAAGCATGGCTCTATATCTGCATTTAAGTTCATACACAGCCATGCACTATTCAGCTACTTTCTTTTCCTCATCTATAGAGTTGCAGCTGCAGGATTTGTCCACTGTTGCGTTTAGTAAATATGTTGGTTAACACACACACACACACACACATATATATATATTTCTATTTGATAGAGATAGATAGATAGATAAATACTTCAGATAGACACATATACTTATTGATCAACATCACATTTAAAGAGGACTGTTTTGTACATATTAAGGTTGCCATCCATGGGCTGATTTTTAGCCAAAACCCACGGCAAAAATCGTTGCCATGGATGGCCATCAAAAAAAGAACAGTGATAAAACGGCGAAAAACAAAAGATATTGTTGATCAATCGGATTTTCCTATTGATCAACGACAATCGTTTTATTTACCTACAAAAAATAGAAATGAATGAAATAAAAATATATTCACCTTTTACCAGCTGTAGCTGGGCACCAGAGCAGTGTCCAGCTGCTTCCCCAATGCTCCGGCGCCCTCACGCATTCAGAATACTTATGGATGGCCCGATGACAGGCAGATTTTTTTTTGTTCTGTTATTTTTTTTTACAAATTTGATTTAGTGGATCAAATCACAATGGTATATTCTGCAATTAGTATGATTATACAGTATAGTCATGCTAATTTACTGTAACACATCATAGGAGCAATTAAGGTTATAGAAGTATTTGTATATAAAGGCAGTGGATGTCAGTTGTGTGATTCTTGTTCTTGATAACTTACTGAGCAAAAGTTAAGAGCTTTGGCATATTTCAATGAAAGGAAGCATGCAAGTATATAAGATTATAATGGCCATTATTAGCACTCCAGCATTTTATATTGTGGTTTCCGTTTTATCTGTTTACACTTCTAGCTGATAAAATACACATTTTTTACATCTATTCAGACACTAGCCTCAGCTCTGCTATCCAGACGACTGTGTGCTGGGATCACTGGATTCCATAGGCACTGGAAACATTAGTTTTGGCATGTGTTTGGCAGGAAGTAAGTACTGTATTGTTCACTCTGGAAACAGGCCATTTCAAGCTGTATTTACTCATATTCAGAGACTGCAGCCAACCTTTGTTGGTCAAATATATATTCAAAAGACCTGTGTATACAATTTTGGCAAAATAACACAAAATAGAACATTAGGTTACGTAGTTCCTCTATAGTAACAAGGACAAATTAGTTAAACAGAACTACACAATAAAACTATATTTCCAGTTTATTGTAGTTATATCTACATATCTCCCCATTGAGTTGGGTTTAGATTCCATTATCTACTACATCATTTTACATAGCATTTTGCAATTTGACACTCATTAAGACATGACTGGGTGGTAACAAACAGAATTGGTGGAGAAAGGGGCCCTGCCCACAATATTACATTACATAGGAGAGATACATAGGGACAAGAGCATTATACAATGAACCACATACACTAGGAACAATTTAGTCCGTTGTGAATTCACCTACCACATGTGTGTGGGAGGAAACCAGAGTATATTTATGCCACTTTCAGCGTTTCATATTTCATGTCTTATCTGATTTTGTATTTGATTATATACTATTCATCAGTTGTACCGTATTATGTATTATGAATCTTGTTATCATAGACACATGACAAAGAAGTTCCTTTATCCAACTGTTTTTGTTTTCAGTAATGTTATAGCATCTCAACATTTCACAGGGAGGAAACGGGGCAAATTAGCTTTGCCTGTACCAGCTAGGCTCAAATAAAATAACACCAAAACACCCCAAAAACCCAGAGTTTCCACCAGTTTTGTTTCTTTATTGGGGAATGGACATTGGCACAGTCACCCGAAATCAGGACTCTCTCCATCTAATTGGATGTGATAGATGCACCTAAATTCAAAATACTCATATGGTCACTTATCTATTTATGCGAATATACATAAAGAATGAGAAAAGTCACTTAAAATGAAAACCTACCAACAGTTTGGACCATATAGAGCATGAATTAAAACATTTTTTTCTCCTTAAGTAGAATAATGTATGATTTCAATTAATCATATGGGCACATTAGTGAAAGGTTGGGATTTATACTAAGTGTCCATCCAAAATGAATAAAATGCCATAACTCATCTAAAAATGTACTACTTATCATTGTATATTTTAATCACACTAGTTTGTCTATATCTATAAATGTCTACTTCTACTAAGATGATAGAGATTGCAAGAATGAACACATACAAGTGACACCTCATTACATGAAGTACGCATTAATACCTCTCTTTTTCAGATCAGAAATGTATAGCCTAAGGACAAATAATGGATCTCAATTCAAGCCTGTATTTAGTATTAAGATTCTAGGACGTAAGTAAATGATAATGCATTTGTTATTAATTGTCTCTTAAATATATATTATTACATTTTTCATTTAGAATTTCATTTTTTGTTAGTTTTTTCCTTAAACTATACTTAACATATATCTTCATATAATTTGTAAACAGCAAAAATCTGTTTCACCAACTGTATACAACATTTGTTCTAATCTGGGTAATGATCAGCTCCTGTAAAGACAGTCCCATAATATTTCTAAAGCTGTCCATACACTATAAGATAAATCTTAAATCTGACGATTGGATGAAAAAGGAACCATTTTTTAAGGAATTGTAAGCCACAATACACTGTACAATAATTGTATGGTAAAAAAAAATAAAATATGCAAATTAGTACTTCCAAACTATTTTATATATATTTTTTTAAATCATTTGTTTTATGCTTCTAAGGTGGGTCTTAATGGCAGGACTATTGCAAGTGCCCATACACTGTATTTTTTTTACCTAAAAAACTATTTAAGATTGAGCAGATCAAAAGATAAAAATATCGGTTGACGATGTTTTTGAACTTTATCGGCCGATCATTAAAAAAAAATCGTTCCCATACACTACATGATTTTTTTTTAAAAAAAGTCTGATATTTTAAAACAAAATTGTACAGTGTATGGCCAGCTTTACACATAGGTAAGCCGCATTTTTGTTTCCTTCATGACCCTGTAACATTAGAAATCTGTATAGATTTTTCTGGCCCAGTGTGTCATATTTAAAACAATAAACTCATTTAATTGTTATGTTATTTAAAACAAGCAGTTAGTGTCCTTGTAAAACAACTGTTAGGAAAAAAAGACAATGAACTGCTTCATAGTGATTCAATTAAAACAATTGAAAAAGAAACGTAAATTCATTTCTTAATCAAACTTTGTATGCTGGTGGTAAAGGAATAAAAGTCTTAAACCTCTTTTTTACACTTAACAGCTATAAAGTTTTGAAATATTTTCTGTCATTCCTTGACATGAAGTATTTCAAACATGTTGCTATTATGTGAATGTTTGGAGGGGAAAGTTAAAGTGCAATGTCTGTATAGAGAACCTGGTGCAGAACTGAAGGAAACCAAAAAGCTATCAAAGCAGAGTATAGTATTCCTTATCTGTAGGTAGTTTTCAGGTCTGACAGCTGAAAGTGTGGGGCACTATACTACAGCTGCAGTGGATCACTTACAGCTAGATTATATCAAAAACACATATAATTACTTTCCACAGAAATGTTCTTTCCAATCATACTCATGTAATAATACAATGTTTAAACAATCTAACTTTTCTAATGAACTATAACAGACATTCTGTAACATGTTATGGGTTTGTAGACAAACATGGGTAATAGATCCCTGCAACAGACACATGGGATGGGAGACATATTCTAATAAGTACGCATTCATTCTGTCTAGGTGTGATTAGTGGGGGGGATTGGATATACCAACCAAAGCCACAGATTACAACACGGCTCCAACTCCAACAGGAAAGGCTCATGTAATACAATGTTTATCTAGCATTGTGTGGACTCCAAAGCAAACAGCCAAGCATGTATTCTGAAACCTCAGCTTGTACAAATGTTAAGGCGCCCATGTTTGCAATAGTCTCCGTTTTCTGCTATTTGCTCAGACAGAAGGTAAAGCCACTCCAGAGAAGTAAATAAGCCACAAGAACATGTCATGCCAGGCGATGAAGATTAATAGTTTGTATATGCTGAGTCTCATGAGCAACCTAGAAGGACAGATGATGAATGATACCCTTCCATGACTTTGACTATTCTTTCTGTTGGAGAAAAATTAACTCATTTGTTGCAGAGCAAATCAAACAGTTTTTATTATCAGAACGAAACTTCACAAATCATTGATATGAAGGTCCAACAGTCTATATCCAATTGCATTTCTACTTTATCCCCAAATAGCGGATCTAGAATATTAATCAGTGTTATTTACAGATGCCAACAAGGTGAGAAGAAAATTCATTTCGGACCTCCAAGTTGAAATGCCCATTGTTTATGACTTCAATTGTCATTTCACCCCACAGCACTGACAGAAACACTAAACATCTTAAACATAAATTTTAGGAGCTACTGGGAATACATTGTAATTAAGCCATTCACATAGACTTAATTGCTTATATACACAATATTTTTGGCCTCTGGTAATTTCTGAGTGTTGCCAGAGATCACCATGTTCCTACTGTTGTTTAGCAGAATATATATATATATATATATATATATATATATATATATATATATATATATATATATATATATATATATATATATATAGAATAAGAAGGTAGATATCAATCCTTACCCTGACCAGACCACGTCCAAACGCAGATTTGGAGGCCTTCTTTATTGTTATAACAGAAGGAGGGGAATAACCATGTTAATTGCTCCAACTATATTCAGGTTTCTCTTTGCAAACTGTAGTTATTAGCACACAAGATTTGCAGGTACAGTTCCAGGCAGCAGTGGCAGTATAATGTGCTTTTATATGATAATACAGGGAATAGCGATACATTGAAAAACCAGGAATCTGATTCTTGGTTTGAGGTACTTAACAGTTAAGGGTTGACAGTCAAGATATTTTAATAAGTTTAGAGGTGCGTCTATATGTGGAGTGTTGGAGTGATTATGGGTTGTGTCACCTTTGAAAGGGTAAGTGAGCATATCTAGTTAGAGGGACATGGGGGCATTCTCAATAGTCACCCATCTGGAATGCAGATCTACAGGTAATACAGAACATGAGGGAATGAGGAACGGTGGTAACTTTGAAGGCAGGAGTAGTGAATNCCCAAGAAAGGCTGTACTTCTGGTAGGGGATTCTATTGTCAGGGGTATTAATTTGGAAGGCAG
>JABWIB010000223.1:31685-51815 GCA_016617825.1 Platyplectrum ornatum | reverse complement strand
TGAATAGTTGTAAATAGGAGAACAGTAACTTCATTATCTGTATAGAAATAGGACACAATGTGTGATTTCTATCATCATAACACAATGTCTTCTTCACCTGAATGAGCATCAGGGAGATTATCCAACACTTCAGGGAGTCAGGGAGATCACACACTTTTCAGGGAGTCTCCCTGATATTCAGGGAGAGTTGGCAACCATGTTTAAAAACAAAGGATTTTTGCAAATCATTATTATCATTTTTATCTTATAATTACATTTTTCTTTTATTTAATGAAACACCACATAGATGTCAGTGAAAGTTACTTCAAATTAAATAAATGAATACTTTTAAACTTTTAACTTGTATGGTCTGTTTTTATATATAACACCAGCAGTGATGACGTCATATGGCACCTTATAAATAAACGTAAATAATAATAATAATAATAATAATAATAATAGAAGCTTGGTTTAGAAAGTTGTAACTATTCTGTCTTTGTAGATCTACTGTTCCCAGATTTCCACTTCCTCTTCAGCCTTTGACTAGCAACTCAAGAATTGCTAAAGCTTGGAGTCACTTCCATAGGAACTGAAGAATCCTGTGTTACCGAGCTAAACTGCCCTGACAACAATGCATCAATGCAGGCCCATGCTCAGGTGTGAGTGGCCCNTGTTTATTTGCTTGCAGTACACAGGCCTCTTTGATCCCAGTTGGTAATAAAGTGCACTTTCCAGAAAGTGATGTCATGGGTAAGTGATGTCATTTACGCGTCACAACATGAAGCCGGATTTAAGCGGAACTTTCTGATGCCAATAGCTTGACTTTAGATTTCTGACTGTAGCACACTTAATCAATGAATGAGAAATATGGTTCAGTACTATAGTACTATAGCCAATACTGTAAATTGTAATGCCACGAATCACCTACATGTAAGTGCAACTCATTCTTATTGTGTCAGAAGCTGTGGAAAGTGTCATTTGTTAGAAGTCTGGAAAAACTGGATTGCCTTCCATATGCATGTGCAGATCGTAATAGCAATATTATCCCAAAGGTGCTTTATTGTTGGCTTCTTTCATCCCAGTGTTAAATTGGATTAATAAATGTATAAGAGAAGTTATAGGAACAAATGTTCACAAGAATAATATATCCTGATCTATTTTACTTTTCATTAATATAGCTCAATTAGCCTTATTCCATAGTATATCAGATATATTCTACGGTTAACCAGACCATAACCAGACAATAAAGCAATTGCCTGACTGTGCCTGACTGTGCAGCCTTTAAACAATTTTGCTAAATAAAGTTTCAATAAAATTTCTCCCTAAATAATAAAAATTATCTAAAAAGTGTTTATTTTTGAAACAACAACTATTTCTTGGTCAGTTTAAGGTTTATAGCTGAGTTTAATGATGTTAGGCAATATACGGGTTAATAGGTAATGCAGTGGTAGCCGAGAAACAAATGTAAACCTGTATAATGACGGATGCTGCATAGTACAGTCATCTGCACAAATATCATGCGGCTGAATTCAGACCAAAAATTTTTCGTTTTTACCATGCAGATTATACCTAATTTCATACACATGAATTTCCAAAGGGATCACTTTACATCGCCTTTACTGAGGGATTACTGAGACTCTGAAGCTAAGGGACCATCCCCAAACTTCCATGAAACTCTACTTGGCTTGACTTTTGTATGTCTTAGGGGGAAAATGCTCCATCTTTAAAGAAACCACACACAGATACCTTATTGAGTGACAGAAGAAGAACAATGGAATCAAAACACCATTCAGAAATAGGTCTCTATAATATATATTATATACATAATAACAGAAAATGACTATCCACAGTAGAGTTAACTTATATTACAGAGAAACACAATTAGGTAAAGTACATGGACAGTTATAGGATGAATGATTCGTGTGTAGGATATCTCTATATGTCTATATTCCATTGGGGTCAATAATGAAAGTTGNACAGTTGTAAAATCTATATCAATAACTGTGACAACAATAACACAGAATTACATCATGGCACTTGGATCATGTTCTCACTTTCTTACTTATCTCTTTCATTGGATTCTCCTTTCCCAGACATAAACCATTAAAATCTATCAGTTCCTGTCATTAACACTTGATATTCACTACAAATTGTTTCCCACTGCTGCAGTATATCTGACACTGAGTGGGTGGTACATATAATAAGTGAAGTGCCGGTATGGCATAGCCCCGTATACACCCCCCACCTCGAGCCCTGTATATATATATATATATATATATATATATATATATAATGGGTGCTTACATTGTGGAGGCAATATACATGAAGATTTCATTTTAGTAGACATGTTTCTAAAGGGTCATTATTTTAAAGATTACTTAATATTACTTAGTACAGTGAATATTTTTTACAAATGTGTTACCACATAGCTAGTGTTACTTAGAAGCGATATTATAGATCTTATTTAGGAGCAACACAAGATTTAATATCAACCTGAAATATTTCTGTTTTTACCTAAATAGTTATTACGCTATTTTGACTAAAATTGGTAAATTATTACCCTAAGGGTGCCTCGATTGAGAAAGTTTGGGAACCACTGGCTTAGTACGATGTATAAGAAAATACAAAGACTCCACTTGTGCAGGAAAATAGTGAATTATGTCTGAATTTTCTCTGTTGTCCAACAGCATAATAAAATAATGGTGTATGTTTTATTGTTTATTTATTTATTAACAGGTTTTTATATAGTGCCATCAGATTACGTAGCGCTTTACAATTTAACAATCAATAAGACATGACTGGGTGGTAACAGACAGAATGGGTGGGGAAGAGGGCCCTGCNCACAAGCTTACATTCTACTGACACTATTTAGACAGTTTAGCTATAATGCCCATATAAAGTGTACACTAACGATAGTAGTAAGGCCAGAAATACACTGGCCTTACGACTAATTAGAGGTGGCTTATGAAACAATAACTGTAAGAGCAATGTAACTGTAAGAGCAATGTAGCATACGTAACATACGCAACATACGTAACGGCTGTTACAGCAGATAATGTACATGATTGGAGTACGAGGCATAGAGAATAGTCTGAGCAGATCTTTCCACTATACTGACAGCTATGAGGAAGGTTATGCACCACTTCTACTGACATGGAAGATATAGAATATCATCTACATCAGTCATTGCCTTATACATTCAAAGTGCATACTGCTACAAACGCCAAATGAAGATGTGATTAGAATAACAGAAATACATCTGTAACAATATATTTCCTCTCCGTCTTACCAGAAAAAAACATGATATTCTGGATATAACACCCAGAGAGGTGACTGAGAAATGTTTTAGTCCCCAGATCTCACCATCACCATGTTTGAAACTTCAGAAACTTGATTTATTAATATATGACAGTTTCTTTCATCGCACTGTAAGTCACAATGGCACATTAAGGCATCACTGTACAGATTGTCATACCCTGTGAAAGAGACCAGACAGTATCACTATCATGTCTATGCTTAGTGCTAAAATTCAGACACTGATGTTGTTGGGGGAACAATCTCGGGACAAGCAAATCAATCAAACATTGGAGTTATGTACAGTATACATAGGAAAATGTTCCAATAACTCTACAGTCATTTGGCAATTTATTTTAGTGGAGTAAGAATTCATGCAGCGTGCAAGTGCAAATACAATGTGAACACGAATAGGCTGTACATCAGAATAGCAATTATTTAACATGAATATGCACACAGGCAAATAGTGCAGCAGGTTACACATTTCAGAAATCTCTTTTGTTATCCAAAGAGAAGAACTAACACATGGTTAGATATAGATGTAAGCACAAATGACTAATGTGATGCATACATATTTTTTTTCTTGTACACATGAATTTAGTTTGTGACTTCTGCATTGGTCGTAATGCAGGGTTGTCGGCATTTAAATTTTTCCTTGTGGGAGAAACCAAAAGCTGCCAACATGAGGGTGGGTCTTGGGGGGTGTAATTTGCATAATTTCAGGCCCCTGAACGGCATGAATTTATTATAGATATATTTATAAATGTTTGTGTGCATAGTGAATCATAATGCCTTGTCACATTGCTTATTCATTAGTGGAAACTGTACAATTATCATTGCTTTGCTTAAAATCCTAACTGGTGTTTTCTTTCTTCAGTGGTTGGAGACTTTGAAATGTTTTCAGGCCCATCATATTCAAAACGTTTGTTACTCTTTCATGAACTTTTCCTACACTCCCTGATCTCAGTATGTGCCACGCATAGCCCTAACATACAGCTATGGTTGATCTCACAAGACTCCCCCATCCCCACACACTGTATCCCTCCGTAACTAAAGCGTATGATCCCCAGACAGCTTGTGATGGCTTTATGATGAACAGCATACAGGTGCAATCAGCTGAGAGCAGCTCTCTCATTGCCTGAGACCTGGGGCACAGACACAGCTCAGCACCCTGTATCCAGCAGTAGGCATGGGATAAAAGCTTGTAAAACATTTGTTTTAAGTCTTAAAATATCAAATTCTTCACAGCTCGTAATTGCAAGTCCTGAGCTGAGAATGTTTTTGTGATTAAAATAACCCAATAGGGACAACAATGTAACAAATCCTTTGTAATGTTATTGAATAGGGAGGGGGTTAATGCTGCATACTCATTGGGCAAGCGAATGTCAGGTTATCGTTCTTGGAATGGCAGTTTAACCCCGAATTTTTACAATATTCCAATAAATTGAATGGTGCAAAGGGTTAATGTGGAACTTTATCTAGCATGCTTGACCCTTACCCACACTAGACATTCCCCCTAAATGAGGGGATGAAAAGAATCATTGTCACTGGTCGTCTCTCCTGGCACCACCAGTCTCACTGCCCATAGATCCATAAGACTTGTCTCCTATCATTTACCAGTCTTGAATTTCTCAGGCAACACAGAGGATCTCTGTCACGCTGGGAAGATGCTACCTTGTGAAGTGGCTGGAGGCCCCTGTGATTAGCCCACTGCGCACTGGGACAAAGCAATGTTTGACATTCCACGCTCCGTCCATAATTGAAATTCATTATGAGCTTAATAGGTATGGGTTCTCAGCTCAGTCGAGTGAAGTGGCTTTGACAGCTCTGGAAGTCACCTCTTCAGATTGGCTGCCACAGCAATCAGCCAGTCACTCATGCGTGGCTATTGCAAGTGACATCATCTTTAAGTGACTGTCAACATTATACACAGGTTCACAGAAATGTGAGTCCCTCAGCTTATTTCATTCTGTTCACACCAATATCCTTCTATGCTATGACTTGTATTGTAAATGCAATGTCTTGTTTCCATTTATTTGAAGCCCTTCTATACATAGAACAAATAAATCATTGCAGAACATTTAGAAATGAAATAAAGAACGCTCAGTATAACATCATTTATATTTTCTTCAGCCTATAGTCAATTAATTTTATATGTAAGGTAAACACTTACTAAAGTGATCATCGTACTAGTGAATGGTGCCGATAACAGGGCAGTTTATTGTCACCAATTACATTAGAACAATAATTGTTCTAGTGAGTGACTGCCCTGATAAATGAATTCATTGGTGTATCACACCTTTACAAACCATATATCTCCACTGGACAAATCTGAATGGCGAATCAAGCATACTTGCACATGTTGGACAATCTACAAAGATAAAAGGAAAGGGAGATACAAGGAAAACACGAATTTGTGCAGTATGATAACCTCATTAATAATGTCCACACTAAAATGCTTTGTCAATGTGTTCTACAAAGTGTGCTCACACTGTGCATATATCTTTCCAATTATATATCATAGTGTGGAGAAAAAAACGATAAAGAGTGCACCTTAAAGTAATATAACATTACAACACAGTACTAAAAAAAAAATTTACGGTCATGCTTTGTGGGGCTTAATATAAAACAGGGCTGATCTTAGACTGTCCTAGTCCCAGTTCATCTAGGGCAGCGGTTACCAATCTGTCCGCCTGGGCTCCCTGGGGTGCCGCAATGCTGTCTTTGGGGTGCCGCGGAATGTTTCACCTGACATGGTGGCACGTTGTTAGTGTTACTTAGTGAAATTTTACGTCTTGTATAGGAGCTACACAAGATTTTATGTCAACCTGAAGTATTTCTGTCTTTACCTAAATAGTTACTACACTATTCTGGCTCAAAAACTTAAAATATTGGACATTTTTAGTTTATTATTTTATTAATTCTTTTTATTATTTTCATTTATTTTGTCATGAGTGCGCCTTGAAAAATTATGGAGACACCAAATGTGCCTCGACTGAGAAAGTCCGGGAACCACTGACCTAGGGCAAAGGGCGTGGAAGGGGACACAACAAAGGACCATGGACAACTGAACTATATGTAACACCCCTGCTACATATTATGCTCCTGAAATCACATTTTCACATACAGTAATAGTATCCTGCTTTTGTAGTTAAGTTAGAAACTTAACTGTATTTACTATGTGAAATACGTCTCTTTAATGCAGTAACCTACCACAATAAACCACCTGGAGAATATCTACATTTAAGAGTAGGACTGGTGGACTATTTTAAATGCCCTCTTTTATGGATAACAAGTGATGAGCTCCAACATAATGCTAAGCAGCTGCCAGTTGACACTAGAATAACTAGAGAGGTACCCCTTTAAGAACATTATTAAATAAGGAATAGGTTAGCAAGGATAAAACTTTACAGAATATCTGTTGAAAACTGATGATGTAAGAAATGCTTAGGTGCAATGTGCTGATTATAAGTGTATGAAGAAAAACTTTGATTAATATATTTGTCTAAGGAAAAAAAGAAAATAATGAAAACGTAATAAACATTAAAAAACATTAAAAGCGTACCTGTGTCAACTGATTGAGTGATAATATTAATAGCATTATATAGATATATGTATTCTGTGAAATTGTTTATTGATTGATTATCTGGTAATGTAATTTTTGTTGGCCCAGTTATAACTGTTAAAATGGGTGAAATAATTTCGCCTATATAGTAAATTGCAGTATTTAATGATATAAAATTCACTTCTCCATTTTTCATAATTTACATAGTTCTTCAGGTTTGAAAAAGACATCAGTCCATCAAGTTCAACCTATTTTGGTTGACATTATCTCCTGTCAGCCTAATTTTATAAACAAAATATACACAAGTTCCCTGCTGACTGAGGTAATATTTTACTTACCAGTCGTAACCCTCGATCCTGCCATCACAACCTTCTCTGGAAATAATTCCACATCCTCACTGCCCTTACTGTAAAGAAGCCTTTCCTCTGCTGGTTGTGACACTTCCTTTCTTCTAATCTTAGAAAATGAATATTTTGAGAATTAAGATCTGGTACTATGCTGGCATTTACCATACTTAAATAAGATCATTTCATTGGGGGTGCCATAAATATATACCACAGTGCCACTGAGCAATAAAGGTAGGGATTGCCAGACTGATCTTCGTTTAGGGTGACTAGAGACTTTGCACCACTCCAGTAGCTTATATATATATATATATATATATATATATATATATATACAGTGGTCGAAGTGGAAATTTAGAAGTGGGGGTATGGACATTCAGAAGTGACGGTATGAAAAAACTGAATATAATGGAAGTCAATGGAGATTGGTAGTATTTCCATTACATGAGTGGGAGAAGTGCCGGTATGGCATACCCCCGTATACCCCCTCACTTCGAGCCCTGTATATATATATATATATATATATATATATATATATAAAGCTTTACAGCATGGTCATGGTCATTTCTGATAAAGATGATGATTGATGCATACACACTGCACATGACACTGGCAGCCCAGCTTTATTATCTCCCAACCTGTAACTGTAACATTGTTTAATTACTGAAATAAAACCATTTAAAATGTGATATGTGAATGTCTTGTACTTATAGCAGAGTACACTCTTACACAATGCCATTCAAAACACTTGTTTGTCTTGTGTTTGTAACAACAA
Organism: Platyplectrum ornatum; assembly: GCA_016617825.1. Classification (NCBI taxonomy): domain Eukaryota; kingdom Metazoa; phylum Chordata; class Amphibia; order Anura; family Limnodynastidae; genus Platyplectrum; species Platyplectrum ornatum. The sequence goes on along the minus strand of JABWIB010000223.1, from coordinate 43,858 downwards.
TTGCTTGGAAAACCTCCAGTGTGTACCCAGCTAAACACTAGAGATTACTGCACTGATAGGCAGGGGGGAAAGACTTTACATTAAATCATGTTATATGATCTCATTGGTATGGGGCCTTCACCTGTCATTATTTGCCCCCTGGTCCTATCATTCGCTGCTTTACATTCTGGATCAGGCCCATTTTGCTCTTCCATCAATTTGTATACAAGGCTGTAAAACCACTATGGTATATGTGTCTTTTATTTATTGTTGTGAGGAGAATTTAATAAGCAGAGCAGGGCGGGATTAAGGTTTGTGGGGGACCCTTTTCTCATTACACTAAATTATTGTTAGAATTTCATACAATATAACAATATATGCGACGAACAGGAAAATAGAATATTTATTTGGTGTTTTATTATTTATAAGTAATAGTCAAAATGAATTAATACATGAATCCCTTGTCATTAAAACTAAAGGTACATATGTAAGATATAACCTTTCTATATTGGACCTGCTGCTTAGCTGCAGTTTAGCTGTAAAGAAAGAAGACATTCTACATGTTGAAGTGGATGGAGTAGCCACTTGTGTAACACCTAAGCTGAAAGGGCAGTTCAGTGACCCATAGTTTTCATGGCAAAAGAAATAGACTTGTAATTGAGCTAGTTTCTCCCAGTGCATTGTGCTAGCTCTGCCCGGCTGAAGACTGGAGTGCAAGTTCATTATAAATGATAATGATAAAAATGACACTTCATTCGCTTACCATATATTATTATTTTAAGAACTATTATTGCTAATTAGTCGCCCGATCAGATGTATGTAGATTTTTTTTACGTAATTATTAACAAATCCCATGCCTTTTATCTTAGGGAACACATTATTATCGCAGGGGAGTTGCATTGTGAATTGAACTGGGCAGTGTTACATTAATAAGTACAATGGTGTGACTGCATGAAATGGAAAAATATAGAGTGCTGTGCCATTAAGGTACAAGAAAATTGTAGGAAGATAGGTGCCTGCTCTGGGAACTGGACGTTCCACAAAATATATTTTTATCATAATCTTTTTATTGTTTCTAGACAAAGCAACTCATAATAAATACAGAACAGTACAAAACATTGATGTACTTGTCATTGATATGTAACAATTCTTCAATTCCACAAGATTTAAAATGAGATAAGTGGTGTTTTACCATTTAAATAGTAGTTGTATAAGCTACCTGGGCTTCTGTGAAAAACTTGCACCATCAGGGATGGTATAAGTAAAGGGCACAGGTCATTTTCATTTTTTTTTTATATACACAGATCTTATAATTTTTTCCCTATTGGGAAATCTGTGCATTAATTCATAATTAATAATTATATATAATTAATATTTTAAGTGTTCCAATTGCAAACATTACATGGTCCCTTTAAGTACACAAGAAATGGGCAGAAGCTGTGGCTGTAAAGTCACTGTACATAAAGCTCTGACAGTGTGGATAATAGGTCTGCCATTTTTTTCCATGTCCTATCCAGAGTTGGGTAAAACTGTGGAAACATGCTGCTCTGGATGGAATGTAAATGAATTGGGCATTCTGCATGCTCTAAAGACTCTAAATTAGGCCCATAATCGGAAAGCCATTATTAGTGTTTAAAGAAAACTCATGTCCTATTCACACTGCGCCAAAAACACAGGTCATGGCTCCATATGAACAGAGTTTCAGGAAATACTGAGTCTACTGAACCCAGGGAGTTTTGCAGTGTTACTACTAGGACCAACACAGGTAGTCTGCAGTGTCATCCAGGTTTTAGTGGAATTACAATAGTAGAAAAAGTTTAAAATGAAATAAATAAACAAATAAATACTTCTTCAGCACCATCGGAGATGGAAGCTCCCGGGTCCAAGGAGCAATGTGAACAGGGTCTATAGACATTAAATGGTTATTGCTGGGGAGGCAATGTGAATACTGGATTATATTTATAATCAGGTATACAAAAGCAGAAAATTAATGATACTAACAATAATTAGTAGATTATTGCAACATACACATATATATGATCATGCTCTGTGAACATTGACAAAATAATACAAAACCCTAGCATGGGAATTCCGCAAACTGCAGACAGTTGTACATTTACAGTTGCAGCATGCCAGAACAATAATTCACCCCCCTTGACGAGAGGTGTGATCTTTCCCTTCCAGCTAGGACTTCATTTGACTAAATACTTAGCTAGTAACTCCGCTGGAGTCTGTGATACTAATGAAATGTAAGACTTTAATAGCTTCTAATGAAAGTGATGGATTTGGCAACAATTATAAGAACAATTTAGCACATGTGTTAATTGGCTATGATAAGTAATACAAACATATGGGTTTTGTTTTCAATCATAAGACGTGTTGGCTGGCAAGACTGAGTTTTAGTTTTAGACGATATGCAGATACTTAATGTTGATCAATTTATGGTAATCCAACTAGTGCTGTATTATGTAACTTAGTATTTACTGAACAAGAGTGATGAGAGCTGTGATTTTACAGCTACTGCATAGAGTTGACTACATAGAATTTGATATAATTGTTCAATATATTTGTTTTTTAGTAAGAGAAATATTTGTCTTGTTACATTTTGCAAAACAATATATACAATGTACAGTAGTGTACATCTTATGCAATACACAGCCAGAAGGTCAAGGGTTTGAAGAACGTTTCTGCTAATTGGAGGTATTAAAGGGTTTACAAGTGTTCCTTAGACAAAGCACGAGAGACAAGTCATTCTGATTGTGACTGTGTCCCTGTCACAGAGCTTTGCAACAAACTTCTTTGTTTCCCAGGCAGTCAATGCTAGAGACTGGATTATATGGGGAAGAGTAAGTACATGTTGCTAAGTAGGTGAAATGTTTGTCTGATGGTGGAGAGACACTGAAGAACCTACTGTACCTGAACAGAGGAGCCCCTGTGTGTTTCCAGCATGCCAGAACAATGTCACTATGCTAATACCACAGGCCAATCTATGTGAAACCGACTGTGACTTTATGCATGACAGATATGAAGTCAGGCATGGGGCAGGTCAATTTAGACTGTCTGTGAGAAAGAGAGGCACATGTGGCTATCATAGGGACAAAATGGCAGCCTCCTTTCCAATTCAGTCTATATACATATTATTCTAATGGAATGACCAAAACTAGCTCAGAAAATATATAAGATGTTTCCTGATACTATAATGCATTATATGCTATAATATATTGGTGATATATAAGAAGATTCTTCGCAATCTTAGCCCATCTAGCCTTTTATACATTGATTGTTATCATCTGCACTGTCCTGGATACCCTTACTTATATTGTGTCTGTGACATGCCTGCCCTGATTGCACCTACACATGTTTGCATGCAAAATCAATACACAATTGTAAAATAAAAATCTCCCTGCAGTGCAACCAATGTTTTGGTGCAGATTGGGAGCCACATTTGGGTGGCATATCAAAAACATTAAGCAGGATTTCCATAACATTAGGAAACTATATAACATTAGGAAACTAATATATCATGTGGGCCAGGTTATCTTTATTCTGGGTGGGGTTAATATATATAGCCCAATAAACAAGAATATTACATGGCATTTCTAAAACCCTCAGTGCCTTTTCATTAGATTTAGTACTAACAATCTAGTCATGAGACTTTTTTTTCTCATAACATAAATCTTAAACTAAGCTGACTGTCAAATAGGATCTAGGGTAAGTATAAAGTTGAAGTTTAAAAAAACATGATGCCATGTGTCCAGTGCCATGTGGCTCTTATCTGCCATTCCTCTAGCTGACACATTGGGAATGGTGAAAGGAGACGATTTCCCTGCTCATTGGTGAAAATGCTCTAGCATCTGTCATTTTGAGATGGAAGGAGAGGGTGACTCCTTTTCATATCTTTGCAATGGCAGAAAGGTGAGTCTGACTGGGTGTGTGTCCAGACACTTCAATATAGCACTGGATTTTAATGGGCTGTACCTGCAAATAATTGACTAATGCAAAAAGTGAGTGCCATGCAAGTGCCACCCACAGTACTGGTTTTTCATTTGTGAAATGTCAGAGGGTATGCCTGCACCAATAGCAATCCCTTCAAATGGGACCCATTACATGCAACGCATACTCCAACAATCATGTTAGTTAAATATACATATTTAATATATGTTACAAGCACTTGGTATGTTAAATTATGGAGACCCTAAGGGTGGGAACCACTGTGTTATTAGGATTCTGACAAAGCTTGACAGGATTGGGTCTGTATATTATGGTGATTATTTCAGTGGTCACTGTGTATTATATGGTGGTCATTTGTATTTCTTTTGCATATAGCTACCTGAAAAAATATTATTATACCTGGCCCCAATATTTGTTGTTGGCTCTAACCAGGAGGATTGATAATGTGATATACACATCATATAGACCCACCTTCACTGTCCAATACTATTATTGCCGCATAGCAAATAGTAAGCATGACGGAGTAGGGGCACAATCTTTCATCATTTGATGCACAGTGAAGCCCGATGATACTCGCAAGTCTCCAAGACCTGCCTCCACTTTTCAGTGCTGCTGATGATGATGTTCCTATACGTTGAATCCAGTAGGGAGACCTGTTCATACCATATAGAAGCACTATCCAAGGTTTGTGAGTATCCCTGACATTTCAGTAAAGTTGAGAAATATGGTTACACAACAAGATAATGGTTATTAACTTTTGCACATAGTTCCCAATAGTGTGCATTTAACTATTGACATAAATAATACACTTTTAGTAGGATCATTGGTATACCAACATTCATCATACAATGTACAACATAACAAAACGGACACATTGCAGAGCAGAAAATTATACATGACTGACATATCATGTATCAGCCAGAAAAAAGTGATTTCGCTTAATTTATATAAATGGTTATGCATTTCACTAATATACACTTTATCATTAGGGCAGTCCATCTCTGTCCCCATGATCTGACCTTTCCCCTCCTCCCACGATTCTCCGACCTTCTCCCCTACACAAGTTGTTGCAGGCTGCAGGTCTGGTGAAGACCTTGAATCTGAGGTTTACTTCCATCAACGGATGCTCGGATACTCCCCCTCTGCCCTTGGCAGCTTCTGATTACTGTGAAACTTATTAATGATGGCTGTGGGGGCAGGGAGTACAGATAGAGAAAGAGGAGTCAAAATTTTCTCTTGACAATGACCACAAGGCCTAACCTTGGCTGGCATACCCATGACAGTGATGAATGCTAAAAGGTATCAGAGAATCTAGGAATCCTGGGCCATGTTTTGTTTTTTTTGTGGTATGTCTTAGACCTGAGGCTAGTTTTGCTTTTCTTCCTGTGCAGCATATTCATGAATGAGTAGTATGTTAATCAGCAAGTTTGTACAGACAAGGCAGACATCAGACTGTCTCTGCATTATGCATACAAAACATATAAAGATATGCCTAAAATGTCAGTGGGGTTTGAAATATTAGTAATATACATGTTGATGCCATGCCTACAGGCAATTTGCTGTTCTTCCCCAATCAATTAAACACGTGAAGAGAAATAATTGTAAGGGTTAATGGTGTAGTCACATAAAAATCCTGAAACTGTTCAGGTAGATTCCCTTTGCTGGCTAGGACAAGCACATGTTATTATACTTGGGATTTCATTCCCATCAGATGCAAGCAGAAAGAAAGCTTTAGAAATGTTGAAGAACAGGATTAGGCTTAGCTGCAGTGTTCAGGAGCAGGGAGCGGCTGCGGAGAGAAATCAGAGCGCCACCGCGTTATGTGTGGATGGCCAGAGCAAATGTCTCTTATGATTATCTATTAGAATGCTGATAACCGTAGCACCGTAGCCTATTTGTCCAAATATATTTTGATAAATGCCATGGATTTGAACAATATTTTTAAATATTTTATTGGTTATCCTGTTGACCACAAATATGTACCAAATCCTGAAATCTTAAACAAGAATGGGTTGCTGGTTTGGATAGTTCTCAGTAGATAGATGCAATGGAAACCAGATGATGCAGAAGAAGTGGGGAGTAATTGACAAAGTTCTTCCCTCTTTAGTCCTGGCGTTATCACTGACCTGAACCTTTATCTCCAGGGTAAGAAGGCGGGGGTTGACCTCTGTGGGATGGTCTTGCAGGAATCTTTGAAGATTTGCAGCTGTAGGTTTGAAGTTTAATGCATGGCATTGCAATCAATTGTCTTTAGTTCATAGTCTGAAGTACAAATACAAATTCTAATCAATGCTTTATCAACATTGGGTGCATAGAATGCCAATGAGCAAAATCCAGTTGTAAAAGAAAAGAATTCCAGAGGTAACATAACTTACAAACTATATTGAAACTCATTACAAAATGACATTGGCCAACGGTTATATTGGGACACATACACATTTGCTCTTAATGGTAATTAAATGAGAAGAGCAGGTGCAAAGTCTCAAAGTTTTCAAATACAGAGTTTGGTCAGAAAAAAAGACTTTGTTATTATTATCATTATTATTATTGTTAATAGTATTAGTAGCAGTAGTAGCACTAATAATAATATAATATTGTATATATTTACATAATATTATTATTATTATTGTTAATAGTATTAGTAGCAGTAGTAGTACTAATAATAATATAATATTGTATATATTTACATAATATTGTTGTTATTATTATTATTAATAGTATAAGTAGCAGTAGTAATAATAATAATAATAATAATAATATAATATTATTTACAGACGGATTACACCAGCGCAATACCTCCTACTGATTACACTTGTGAAATTTCCAATAGAACGTATACGATACAGTCTTTAGAAGATCAAGTAATTTTCCTAAAAAGTGCTGCAAGCCCGTGAAAGTTAACCTGCTGTTGTCCCAGGCTATTTAGCAAAAATCTTGTGTAATATTGTTTGCAAGGTGCACTATTTATTCTTCTCATTTACTGGAACTCCAATGTCATGTGAAAAAATAAAGACATACAATAAACCAATCTAAGTGTGTTGTATAGGGTGGTGCCAGTGATACAATGTAACGATCGATCACCCAACGCATTTCATCTCTTTTTCATGCATGTACGCATATTGACAAGCTATTAAATAGCTCCAAATATTTAGAATCCTGAAAGAGGGACAAAATTAGCCCCACCCCAGTTGCACAATGGACAAAAAGTACCATATGCTGTCAAACCCTGCCCACTTACCCATAGGCCATGCCCCTCAGGACTGTAGGAAGATATGTTATTATGATGGTGGTAATGATTATTATTGTTATTGCTATCATCATTGTATTCTAATTATTTGCAGGGCTCGAAATATTTATTAGTGGGGGTATGGAGGAGGAAGGAAATTTATCACAAATTTGCGGTTCCAGGGCAGTCCCGTTTTGTACAAGGGGGTGAAACTTCACATTTATTTGTCAATAAAAAACCTTAAAGAATTTAACATTTAAAATCAATGATGTGTAGTAGTAGTAGTAGTAGTAAACTTAGTTCTAATAAAACAGATTTTTTTCTAATTCAAATACATGAGTGTAATATTATTTGGGCATTTTCATCTTGCTAGTTATCAGCTTGTAAATGTGTTGTTTCTCAGCTTGTAAATGTGTTGTTTCACAAATAACACAATGGCAACAGTGACATTAACATTGGAACTATGTATATATATATATATATATATATATATATATATATAAAAACATGATCTTTACTACAGTATATAACTAAAACTGTGTTTGATTATATTTACTTATAGGTCTAGTAAATTATATAAGTGCATGATAACCGCATAAAAACATTATAGAAGCAGGGATCAAATGTTACACAAAGCCAAAACCACAGAACCTCTGCAGACGACATTAGCATTGAGTATAATATGCCAAGGGTGTGATGAGTGCAAAGAAAAACTGACTTTAAACACAAAGCATATGTAATTCCTGGTATAAATACCTTGTATAGCCTTGTCATTTGTAGAAACTTGTCACTGTTTTATATCTACTGTCTATTTATCAAAAAATGTAAAAAAAAGTCTCCTTATAAGCCACAGAAGAACCATAATGTTAATTTTGTAAGATAACTGGAGGTTACTTGATGCCTGTGTAGGCTACTTTGAATATATAATTAGTGTGCAGGTTAAAAGGAATAATAAATTGTAAATTAATATATTATATATTATATGCAAATCAGTGCATGATTTTACAGGCATAATCTGAGTTCAACAACTGCATCCCTGGGTTATATGATTGGCAAACAGTAAAGTAACCAGTGTAAGTGCAGGCTATTCCCATATCTTCTTTATTACTGTAGGCTTTACACAGACACACAGCCCTCCACCATCAGTAAGTCATTATGTTCATTGAAAGGTAATTAATTTTTCTTTTAACCTGCCAAGTTTAGATGATCTTGGAGAGCTGGTTCCTTGGTTGATATCCCAGAGGAACCATTACTCACGAAACTAAGAAAACAGGACCTTATATAAAACAGATCCCAGCTTGTGCCTCAGACTCCCCTCAATGAGTATAAACACCTCAATTTTCTCAGTACACTAAAGGAAAACCTTCCAGGGATGTTTGGAATGTTCTGCTTGACAATTAATGTAGGTTGTTGTTCAGTAAATAAATTGAGTAAGGAGAAATTATTAAAACACACAATCCATTACAAGATTACAATATACCACCAATTGCCATACATTTGTTTTATATTTAAATTGTAAAAAGAGCATTAGGGTTCATTACAACATTAGAACATTAATTCAGCTTCATTTATACATAAAACCCCAAAACTCAGAACTTAATCAGAAGCAATTTTGTACATTCTGGGACAACTAGTTTAGAAATGACTTGTTCTAACTCTGTTCCACTAGATGTCCCTCGCTAATATAATAATAGTCACAAATTAGTGCTCTTTCCTACAAAATCCAGTTTATTGTAATTACTGTAATACTGTACAATAGGCTGCCAAGAGAAATTCTGGGCCCCAATACAACAACTACATGCCCCCACTCCCTCTTTTATAACTAATTATTAAAAAATAAGCCAATATTGGGGAAGGCAAAACTTTTGGGGTGTGGTTGTGTCTACAGGCTTCATATCTCTCCTTGTGTGTCTCCAACTGCCCAAACCCCAATATATCTCGATATATCTGTAATGAGCTTAAACACACTTTACTTACTTCTGTAGACTTCTCTCTGCTGGGAAAGACAGAAGGTATATTTAAGTCCTGGCTAACAGCTATGTTTTCCATTGGTTATACATTCTTTCTGGCGCTGCTGCTAGGCAATGGAGAGCCGGTAGAGCCCATTGGAGGACAACCACTTTCAGCCAGTGTGTACCCTCGAGAACGCCAGGACATAGTGGCATTATACAGAAAGGCTGTACAGCAACACACACAGTAGTTAATTTGTTACAAACTATATCTGTGTTCAACTGGCCACCCTTATATGATGTATCTAGCTGTCAGAATAATGATTTGACATGGCAAAGTTGCCAAACAAAGCCCAAAAATGTTAAATGTCTCCCTACATGTCCCTTGCACCCATATCAATGGCAGAGCTCTGTAGGATAGTATTTCAGCATTCCAATAAATCTTTTACGTGAACTGAACATTGGTCAGCAATAACGTCAACATCAACAAATAACATCATAAATAAATCATTATCATTATTTTTATTTATTAAAAAAAAATTGTTCTTACACTATTTTAGCATTGTTAAAATTTTTAACTTGCATACATATTGGCACAGAGCAACGCTATCACCTGTACCTGACAGTCATATCTACAGTCAACATTTTGTTCTTATTTATGATAAGAAATTAAGGTGTTTTTGGTAAATAATGTAAAAAAAATTATAGTAATATTCCTGGACAAAAACTAAATATTTCATCTTTCAATACGTGATATTAAAATAATTTTGACATTGACATTTTGGAGTCATTCCAAATATATGATGTAACCACTTATTTGTATGCTGGGCACACACTATAAATTCCAATTATACAATATGAAATTATTATAGGTGATTATTGTTTGGATGTCTGGCTAATGCTTTATTTGACAACTGTTTATTTTATGGACATGCATAAAAACTGTGTGAGGTCCCCTGCAAATTTAAACTAGCTGGTAGCAGAAAATTAGCTGGACAAGTGCAAAGGGTTCAGTGTTTTTCATTGCCAGCACTTGACTTTACCAGCCCAGTGAAACCATAGAGGAGAGGATACCCACAGTGTGGGGTCTCCCACCATGATTCTCAATAACCCCAGGCCAGTTGCAGGATTGGTACCCTCAGGTGAAAAGTCACAACTCCTCTCTTCTTGGCCTAACTAGGCCAAGTGCCAGTAGAACACTTCCACTACCATAGGAAGTGCATAGTGGATAATGTGTAAAATCAATTACAGGTGCTAGCAATGGCAGGGCATGGGACCAAATACATTCTGTAAGAAAAAATGAAAGGAAAAATCTTTATTCAAAGATCATATAGATAGTAACCAAAGTTTCATTCACCAAATGGTGACTTCCTTCAGGTTATTGGCAAAAAAAAAAATAAACGAAATAGCAATGTAGCAGTAACTATTACGCCGTTCAGATTGCCTTAAAACGGCGTCGTTTCTACTTTTCTAGTGGAAAAGGTGCCGTTTCAAGGCAATCTGAACGATGCCTTTTCAAAATGGCACCTTAGGATCCAAAGCCGCCGAAAAAGGAGGCTAATCGCCGCCATTCTTAAAGCAATCTGCCGGCTTCAGCGCGTAAGAGGGGAGGCGATTGGACTAAAAAGACATGTGATCATTATATATATATCAGGTAGCCTGCGATTTCGGCAGCTTCCAGCGACGGCTCTGCCTGCGGCTTTTTAGCCGCAGGAAATCTGAACACGGCAAAAAGTCAAAAGGCAAAAGTATTCTCCTTGCATACCAACAGTAACATGAATCGTCCCTCCCCTATAATTCATCATGGTTTTGCCCAGGTGTAACTTTAAACTCTTACATATATGTCTGGATCTGGTTCATTGTTCCCAACACTTAATTATTCTGTGACTGACATAATCATTTGGTAACATAAAAAGGATATGAGAAAACTACACATAGAATACATTTGTAAAAAACAAAAATACATTATATTGAACTTTAAATTTGTGAAGAACATTATCACAGACCCTAGTTTTTCATCATAGAGCCTTTACGGTATATGTTTGAGTTACTTCACTGATTGACAGCATTAGGTAAAAGGAAAAAGTTAGTGCCATCTAATGGCAGAAAAATGAAAGTCACGCATGTAGATTATAGACTATTTTAAATTCAACACACTTTCCCTTTTTACTTATGATAAGGTATTCTATCACATGGATTCCTATATACAGGAAATTAGGGTATTTTAAGAAACAAATGAACCTGTGTGCAGCATTTTATAAGGACCCTTCGAACCCTTCTCACGAGCAGGGACCTCCTTCCTCCTGTTATCTCATCCCTCCTGTATTTATCCTTTGTAATACATTATATGCATCATAAACCTCTTAGTTATTATTTCTATTCAACAGTAATGCGAAAGTAGAGATGTTGCTCATAGCAACCAATCAGATTCTAGATCAAATTCTCCATTATGTAATGGGAAACTGAGAGCTAAAATCTGATTGGTTGCTATGGCCACATCTCTACTTTCCCATTACTGTTGAATAGGAAATATAGGCCATAATCTTTGAATTGCATTTCTTTTATTTTGGGACCACACTAGTCCACAAGTATATAATTAATCCATGAATGACTAGAATGACATGTTTGTGCATGTAAACTGGAAAAATCGTGAAAAATCGCATGTCCGAATGAATTCGCGTCCGAATGAATGTTCGAATTACAGCCTCAATTTGCAAATCGAATGGTCGAATTTTCCCTATCTCTGCCATTGGCAAGTACATTTACTAAAGGTCGAATTCTGAATTCGACCTTCGAATATGAGTTAATTCGCGTTTACAAAATCGCATCTCCAGGGCTCCCGATTTGTGTTTTTTATATAAGCAATGCATGTTATCCCAGATGTTTATCTACAAAAGTGGCACAATTTCTTAAAGGCTATACATATGCTCACGCTAACATGTTATTAGGCTTCGTGTATGGATTTTTTTTTTTTNTCATGTTCAAAAATATACATACAGGTATTGGTCGTGATCCTAAAAAATATGGCAATCAAATGTGCGTACAGTAAAGTGTTGTTACTGCCTGTG